>JAQQSY010002289.1:0-13775 GCA_028646535.1 Procyon lotor
AACTGTTTTACAACAACAGCAAGACATAAGAAAGAGAAATTAAGGAGTTGATCCCATTTACAATGGCACCCAAAACCATAGGATACCTAGGATTAAACCTAACCAAAGAGGCAAAGAAAAACTATAAAGTACTCATGAAAGAAATTGAGGAAGACACAAAGAAATGGAAAAATGTTCCACGCTCATGGATTGGAAGAACAAATATTATGAAAATGTCTATGCTACTTAATGCAATCTACACATTTAATGCAATCCCTCTCAAAATACCATCATTTTTTTTCAAAGAAATGGAATAAATAATCCTAAAATTTATATGGAACCAGAAAAGGTCCCAAATAGCCAGAGGAATGTTGAAAAAGAAAACCAAAGTTGGCGGCATCACATTTCCAGACTTCAGGCTCTATTACAAAGCTATAATCATCAAGACAATGGTACTGGCACAAAAACAGACACATAGATCAATGGAACAGAAGAGAGTGCCCAGAAATGGACCCTCAACTTTATGGTCAACTCATCTTCAACAAAGCTGGAAAGAAGGTCACATGGAAAAAACACAGTCTCTTCAACAAATGATGTTGGGAAAATTGGACAGCCACATACAGAGGAATGAAACTGGACCATTTCCTTACCCCACACACAAAAGTAGACTCAAAATGGATGAAAGACCTCATGTGAGACAGGAATCCATCAAAATCCTTGAGGAGAATACAGGCAGCAACCTCTTCAACCTCAGATGCAGCAACTTCTTCCTAGACACATTGCCCGAGGTAAGGGAAGCAAGGGCAAAAATGAACTATTGGGACTTCAAAATCAAAAGCTTTTGCACAGCTAAGGAAACAGTCAACAAAACCAAAAGACAACCGACAGAATGGGAGAAGATATTTGCAAATGACATATCAGATAAAGGGCTAGTATCCAAAATCTATAAAGAACTTATCAAACAACTCAACACCCAAGGAACAAATAATCCAATCAAGAAATGGGCAAAAGACATGAACAGACATTTCAGCAAAGAAGACATCCAAATAGCCAACACACACATGAAAAAGTGCTCAACACCATTTGGCATCAAGGAAATATGAATCAAAACCACAGTGAGATACCACCTCACCCCAATCAGAATGGCTAAAATTAGCAAGTCAGGAAACGACAGATGTTGGCAAGGATGCAGAGAAAGGGGAACCCTCCTACAATATTGGTGGGAATGCAAGCTGGTGCAGCCACTCTGGAAAATAGTAAGGAAGTTCTTCAAAAAGTTGAAAATAGAGCCACCCTACGACCCAGCAATTGCACTACTGTGTATTTACCCTAAGGATACAAATGTAGGGATCTGAAGGGGCACGTGCACCCGAATGTTTATAGCAGCAATGTCCACAATAGCCAAACTACTGAAAGAACCTCTATGTCCATCAACATGAATGGATAAAGAAGATGAGGTGTGTATACACAAGGGAATACTATGCGGCCATAAAAAAAAATCTTGCCATTTGCAATGATGTGAATGGAACTAGAGGGTATGATGCTGAGCAAAACAAGTTAATCAGAGAAAGTCAATTATCATATGATCTCTCTGATATGAGGAATTTGAGAGGCAGGGCAGGGGATCGTGTGGGGTAGGGAGGGAAAAAATGAAATAAGATAGGATCTGGAGGGAGACAAACCATAAGAGACTCCTAAACTCACGAAACGAACTAAGGGTGGCTGCGAGGTGGGGGGTAGGGATAGGGTGGCTGGGTGATGGTGAGTGGTGTCAAATGTGTAAGCCTGATGATCCACAGACATGTACTCTGGGGCAAATAATAAATTGTATGTTAGTAAAAAATTTTTTAAAACTTGGTTCAAATTTAAACTACTTCATATAGTAAATAAAGTATGTGAATCTTAAACACACACACCCGCACACACACAAATATGCACATAAAAACACACAAAGACCACATAGGCACACAGATAAACACAATATGGATCCTATCACTTCCCAGGGGCCACCCTAGCCCCTCAGACTTTCTTCCGCTGCCTCCCACCACCAGCTTTGACCCATTAGGATTGACTACATAAAGAGTTGTCCATCTTTTGTTGGCCCCAAAACCAGTACACTGTCACCAAGATATGGGTTGTATCACCTTGGACATGCAAGTGGGAGTGACAGAGAACCCTGTGCAAGGTTGCTCTCAGCTGAAAGTTTCCAGGTTCAGCCCCAGACTGGGCTAGGCTATGATAAAAGTCCTATCTCGACTGTGCTCATTACCAGGGCCATGAATGACAAATGAGCCCGGCCCGGAGCCCTTGCATTTGGGGTCCTCATTGGCAGCATACCCTTCAGGCCCACCACGTGCCCCTGGGTTTAGAAATTCTTGGACCCAAGCTGCTTGTTACGGGTTCATGCAGACAAGAAGGTGGGAGAGCCGAGGGGACCATCTGGCCCCTGGTGGTGGGAGAGTTAGCCTATACAGCCCCTCGCAGCCTGGCCTGCAGCTCCCCCCAGGGTCCTGGCAGAAAGACAGCCTAGAGTCTTTCTCCCTGAGTCCCAGCCTCGCTCCCACCTGCTCCAGCCCCTCCTGCCCGGATCCACTGTGCAAATACAGGGCCACGGCCGACTGTAGGAACAGTAAATCTTTCCTCACTCTTTTATTCATGCCCTCACCTCTGCAGACAGTGCTGAGGAAAAACAAACCCCACAAAATCCCTGTGGGCTCCAGCAGTCTGGCAGTCTCTTCTTTGCTCTTCTCTGATCCCCTCCGGATGGCAGAGGCTGGAGAAGAGGGGCACCCGCCTCCCAGGGGGAAGATGGCACCCCCGTTCTCCTCCTCCCGTGGTGCTCGCTGAGCCCCATACCTGCTCTGAGGAGCAGAAATCAGTGAGACGTGGGGAAACTGGAAAGATCAATATTCATGGCTTCCAGGAGCAGCACTCTATCTACCTCACCTGCCTCGCCTCCCCTACATGGCAGGAGAGCTTCCGGGCCTGGGAGAACCAGGCTGGGGAGGTGAGTTGCCACTTCTCCGGCCACCATCTGAGGAACGGCTGCAGGGAAGGAGGGGCAGCCCAGGCAGCCGGACCGAGGTAGTACCTGCAAGATAGTCCAGATCTCATGAATTCCCAGGAACCTTCTCTTCCTCCAACTCTGGGTCTCCAGGGCAGGTTTCTTTCCAGCCCAGTCAGACTGAAGGAGGACTGGAGGAGGCCGAGGGGCACTAGGTTTTACAGAGTGCCTTTTACACCGTGGACCTGGCAGGACCCACTGCCCTGGTTTGCCCAGACAGCAGTTTCTGGGGACGTGGGGCTTTGGGAGTCAAAACCAGGAGCTCCTAGGCAAACTGGGAAGAGAGGGTCACCCTGAGGGACCGTGAGAAAGGATTCTCCCTCCATGAGCCTGGTAGCATGGGCAGGGACAGAGGACAGCTGGGGCCAAAGCTGCCTGCTAATGGTTTTGCTAACCCAAACCTCTCCTCACTCCCACTCACTCCCCACTCCCAAAATGGGCACAGGGAGTCTGGGGGCGGAGGCGGTCCTGAGGCCAGTTTAAGAGCTGGCAAGAGAAAGGCGGCAGAAGGAAAGTGCCCGTGGTCTTTGTGGGAGGGAGGAAATTCCCTCGCTATCTTTAGGAGCTGGGGCCCACGAGGCCCTCCACGGAGCCTGGGGTGTCCAGAAGGAGCTCGGGTTAAAACACTGCCAGGTCATGGGGCTCTGCCTATCCTGGAAGCCTTCACCCCAGACAAACACTGGACAGATGGACATGGGGGGAAATGGCTCTAAAATCGTTTGCCTCGTGTGGTCCCCACCAGTGCCAGGACCCCGAGGGCAAGCCCCAAGGGAGAGCAGCCGGGAGTCCTGTCCTGGTGTGGGCCTGAGGAGCCGGACAGGCTTGGTCCTTCACATCTGACCCAGCACTGCCCGTGGTGCTCTCCATGGTGGGGCAGATGTCTCCAAGGCCGACAGAGGCTTGAGTTAAAGTCGAGAGGGCATATCCCATGGAGACCCCCTGGCCCAGGCTCCCTACTGGACAGGTGGGAGGCCAAGTTCAAGGGAGGCCGAGTCACTAGAGCAGGGCAGCACGCTCTTAAGGGGTTGGAGGCCCAGTCTGGGACTCAACCCCATCAGATGCCACAGCCAAAGATCCCCTGGAAGGGAGGAGGCTCAGAAGGTAAGCCCAGGCCCGTGAAAGCCCCTGCTTTCCTGGAGCCCACACTTTGCTCTGAGAACGGCACACGTCTGGGAGATTGGCGTCTTCTGGAGCCAGGACTTCTCTCTCCATTCTGAGTCCCCAGTTTGGTCTGCTCCAGCACCAACTCCAGGCGGCAACCTTCCAGTCCCACGGGTGAGGCATACCCAAAGAGTGCATTCTCATGTGTCTGAGTGAGGGGTATCCGGAGAGGGAGGCTGGGAGAGGCTGAATGGCGGCAGCAGGTATAACTGAGCTCTCTCTTGAGTAGCCAGGAGGGTCCTAAGTGCATGGGCCAGGGAGGGCAGAGCACCAAAGACAATGGAAAGACTAGGGGAAATCAGCTCCCGGCAGCTCCTGTACCAGCTTTTAGCACTTAGAGCATTTCCAGCTTTGTCCTATTACGGGTGAGCCCAGCACTTCCTAAAGTAAAATGTAAGAAAGAGCCTGAGAAATGTTCCCGAGGAATGGCAGGGCTGCCCTCTCGTTCACAGCAACCCTTCTAGGAAAAGCAGGACCCTACAGAAAGTCTAACAAGGAGAGAGAGCCTGCACCCCCACTGTACCCTCCAGACCCCGAAAGTACGGAGGAGTAGATGAGACAAGGAGGAGACCTTGGGCAGGAAGACCCAGGGGGCCCAGCAGCTCTGTTCAGGCGGGTGGGACGCAAACCCCTTGGACAGGAGAGAGGGGTCTCCTGCACAGAAATGTCCTGACTTATTCCACGATAGGCCCTTGGAGCTCCCTTAGCAATTACTGCCTCACCATGTAGCTCTGTGCCTGACTGGCCACTATAATTTACCGTAAATCAGTCTCATTGCTCCAATAAGGCAGTTGGGTCCTCTCCCTCTGAATTCCCTGCAGAGCTCAATGCAGCTGGGCACCCAGCTGGGCCCCACTTAAAATCCTTCTGGAGAGGCGCCTGGGTGGCTCAGTGGGTTAAAGCCTCTGCCTTTGGCTCGGGTCATGGTCTCAGAGTCCTGGGATCGAGCCCCGCATCGGGCTCTCTGCTCAGCAGGGAGCCTGCTTCCCCCTCTCCCTCTGCCTGCCTCTCTGCCTACTTGTGATCTCTTTCCTCTCTGTCAAATAAATAAACAAAATCTTAAAAAATAAAATAAAAATAAAATCCTTCTGGACCTGAATCTTCCCACCTTTCCTTGCCTCCCATCTCTATCCCAGCACTCGGGCAGCTGGCCCAGGGGAACAGGGCTAGCCCCCCACGGGCACGCCTCCTCACTGTCCTAAGAGCTAGATTACTTGCAAACAAGTAAGGGCAGGTGGGAGCCTCTGAGTCTACGGATCTGACCGGTAGCCTGGCAAAAGATATTAGCAGCTTCTATAGGCAAAGGGAACATTAGCCAATTCTCTAATTAGGGTTCTCTTTATCGTCCTCCTGTGAAAGATATTCATTTGTAAGGTTTAAGTCAGACTATGAATCTCACGGGAAACTGGAAATCTGTAAGAATATTGCCTAAGAAGGGTCTCTAGCAGGAGCTACTTAATTTCCCAGCTTTTGCTTTACCTCACCTGTAAAAAGCAGGGACGGCCATGCATTCACATAGGCAAGCGACTCAGCTAGGTGAGAAAACACCTTCCAAGTCCACACTTCTGTGCAGCACTGGACCATCTCGTTCATCCATGTGCAAAATAGGGGTGTGGATGCGGAGTGAAAAGCCCCAGGGTTCCCTGGGACCTATTCGTGGCAGGCCTTGGGGAATACTCAATCTCTCTGAACGGATTTTCTTGCCTGTAAAATGGGCACAGTGATGATAATATCTAAGTGAGATACACATGAACGGTGTTGATCAACTGGAATATCCAGCTGTTGCTGATTATTAACCGACTCTAATGACTGTGATAAATAAACACCTCCCTTTAAATAAGCCAAGGCTTCTGGGTGACGTGAGAAGCACCAAAAAGATCACAGTTGTTGGATTTGCTGGTAACTCTTCCCTGCCCAGAGGGATCAGCTGTCCCAAGACTGCCTCTTGGGATGGGGGCTTACCAGCGTCAGGGAGTAAATGCTCAAGCTCAGAGAAGGGCTGGAGGTCTACGAACACAGGGTAAGGCTATTTGCCACCCGCCAGAGCCTCTCCCATGCTGCTCCTGCGGTTTGAGAGCAGACTCCCAGCAACCTCCTCCCAAGTAATAGAGCAACAGTAAATTGAGGCCCTTATGTTGCAGTGTACTTTGTGGAAAGGGAGCAGACCCTCCAGGAATGAATATTCATTTGTATCACCCCTCCAAAAAAGAAAAAATGCTGATAAACTCATGAAAAAGTTGCGTTATTGCTAAATGCTAATTGCATTTCCTTGGGTAAGCACCATAAAAAATTCATTGCAGTTTTTAGAAACAAGATGCCAAGTGCATTTTAATTGCTGGAGGGGAGAGAGTCCGGGAGAAGCTGAACCAGGAAAATGCTAACTGGGCGTAAACTCAGAAGGAAATCTTCCCAAGATGGAAGGCCCAGTGCTGAAACCGGAGCTCAGGAGACACAGGTCCTGGGAAGCCAGGACCTCCTAAGAGAGGGCTTAATGGTTCTCAGGCCTGTGGCTGCAGCCCACCCACACAGCTGGGGCTTTCTGCTGTAGATCGTGCAGTGTAGACTTTAGAAATGTAAGATTAAATAAGTGAATGCCAAAATTCTAGAGAGATGAGCAGGAGTCTGTTCTAGAGCTTTAAGAAACATGTATAGGAGGAAAATTAAAATTCTATCTCTTAGGTATGTGTGTATGTGCATGTGTGTGTGAGAGAGAGAGAAAGAGTATGAGAGAGGAAGTGTGAATGTGTGTGAGAGACAGAGACAGAGAGACAGAGAGCCTGAGAATGAGAGGCAGACCGAGACTATACATCATTTCACTTTAATAACAGCACTCCTTGGACCATTTCACAGAACTGTCATTTTTAAACCAACACCCTATCCCAGCACCAACCAGAGCTCTCAGAAACTCCCCGCCCCCGCCCCAGCAGGGCCAGTCAGAGCCAGGAGGGAACAGGCAGTAGGTGAGAATGACTGCAGAGTGGGGAGGGTCCTTGACTCCATGGGCTTGGCCCCACCTTGAGCCAGGGGCTCCCTGAGGGAGGCACCTGCCCCGCGGGAGAGAACATGGAGAGAGCGGTCGCAGTGCGTCCCTGAGCATCCTCCCAAAAGATGCACACAAGGCGGGGGGAGGGGAGGGCAGAAGGGCAGGTACTGAGCAGGTACTAAGCAGCCTCTTGCTCTGTCACTCCTTCCCGACCCCCTCCCAGCCAACCCCCCCCCCAGCCCAACCCCACCCGCTCTCCTGTTACGAGGCTCTCTGGTGAGAAAGAGGGATACAAATTCAGGTCCTGAGGGGAAAGGCCCTCCAGAGGCCAACCCTTGGGTGGTGACTGTCCTGTGTGGTAGGAGGTCCGTGCCTTCTGCACCTGAGGCTGCCGCTTCTCCTCCATCTAGTGGACCTGCCAGAGACCCAGGAAGCATGAGGCTGCGTGCAGGACTAGGGGAGGGCGTCCCGGGCTGACAGGAAGGAGCCCGGCACAGCGTGGCCCCACCACCTACCAGCCCAGTAACGTTCACTGTAGTAAATCACTTCCTCATTCGGAGCCTTGATTTCTACCTGTATCAAATGCAGCTAAAAACACCTGCTTCTCACGGCTTTCTGTAAGGCTTGAATGAGAAGGTGGGTGCCTACGTCCCCTGCCGACTCTAAAATTTATCACGTACCACCTGTGCCTGTGCCCAGGTCCTGCACTGGTGAAGTTCTTCATACACATTCTCTTACTCGGCCCTCCCACCGAATGGATGACGTCGAGGGCCTTGCCCGCTGTCGCACAAGAATTAATCCCTTGCTGAACCCAAGCTGCTAAACACCGCGCTCTCTCCACAGCACGGGGAAGGCAGGCGCTCCTCACCGTGGGAGAAACCAGGAGGAAACCTGCACATGAACAACGTGCGGACCGCGGGCCGGGGTCCTGGAGCCTGCACTGCGCAGCCGCTACCAGTAGTCTTGTCACTCACTCATCACAGGAGCGGTCAAGGTGGCCGTGGTGCTGTTACCAGGAAACTGGAGCTTGCCAAGGTTAGGGATTGGCCAAAGCTCACCCAGTAAATGGCAGATCTCAGCTACAAACCCAGGTCTACTTACCTAGTGAACACTTAAATCCATAGAAATCCAATGGATTCAGTGTTCAGATGCTTCAGGAAGCATCACTTCCTCCTCCCACTCTCGGGGCCATTCCCCAGCCCCAAGCAGGGCCCAGGCCTAAGAGGTGAGGGTCCCAGTTTCCAAGGGTTGGGTCCTTTACAAACCCACCCACCCCTGGCCCCACACTCACCCTCACGATGTCATGGATCCAGTCCAGGAACTCAGCAACCTTGGCGTAGACGCCCGGATGATTGGGCTCTGCACAGCCACGGCCCCAGCTGACCACCCCCACCAAGTGCCAGGTGCCCCCGTCCAGGCACACCAGGGGCCCCCCGCTATCACCCTGAGGGCATAGAGACACAGAGAAAGAGGCAGTTAGTCCTTCCCGGTGGAGGGAACAGAGGCTCCGTTGGGAGGCTCCGTTCCCAGCCCCTGCTGGGATCCCGCATGGATCTCCGCTTGCCTCCCCCCTCCCATAAATCCTTAGCACACTACTCGACATGCCTAGGCACCCCTCCTTCTAGAGAGGCTGCTCAGAGCAGGGCCAAGCCACCGCAGGTCCCCCCGGCTCCCCCCACCCTCCACCACAGTCCCCCTCCGTGCTGTACCTGGCACGCATCAGCCCTCCCGTCCACGTAGCCAGCACACAGCATGCGGGGGGTGAGCGCCCCACTATACATGCAGGAGCTGTTGCAGAGCTGGGTGCTGAGCAGGGGCACCATTGTGTCCTGGAGCAGATCTGAGCTGTGGGCTGCGGGAGGTACACATGGAGACGGAGGGGCATGGAGCCAGGCCGCGGGGCATAAAGCAAGGCCAGGAAGACACAGCAGCAAGAGGGAAGGTGGTTAGAGGCGCTGGAGACAAGAGACCCGAAGAGGGGAGTCCAAGGGGGGAACTGTGGACCCTGGGAAGGAGGCTCGGGTCCATCAGACATAAGGGTGAAGAGAAGTAGAACTCACATACACCCCCCAAATGCTGAGGCCACAGCACTCCTGGGATGGAGGGCAGGGGTGTCAAACACCTGGCTTCAGGGGAAACTCAGGGAATGTTCTCCCAGAAAGATCCAGACTGGGGAGACCAGGGTTCCTAGGTCTGGCCAACGGAGATGCCAGAGAAAAAGGGGGTTGGCACTGCCATTTGGCTGGGGGAGGTGGAGGTGGGGGATGGCGGGGCCTCACCTCGGGCAGAATGTCCCCCCACCCCTATTTACCCAGGGCCCTGGGAGCTGACTCACTGTGGCTGGGGTCGGTGTGGCCCCAGCCAGACACCCAGCACTGCGAGCCCCTCGGAAAATCTTGCTTCTCGGCTGGCAGGCACACAGCACCCACGGTGTCTGTGGAGAAGCAGGTGGTCCTGGGCCCCCCTCGGGTTCAGCCTCCCTTCCCCACCACCTCACCCTCACCCTGGGGGAAGAACCAGGGCTGGCAGGTCCTCCTCATTCCCTCTCAAACAGTCCTGGCGCCCAGCCTCCACCAGCCAGGTCTCCTGTAAGGTTGTACAGGTTGTGCACTGTACCGCGTCGGCATGGAGGCCACCAGTGACACAGAGGATGACGTAAAAACTGCCACCTGCCTGGTGCCTTCTAGATTGGGCACACTACAAGACCTAACCTGGGTACTTAGGGAAAATGGGAATTCCTTCTGGGCTTCTATGACCAGCGTCTCCTAATGAGGGCTCATTTTGCATTTTCCTTAGGGTATTCAATCCCTCTTGGGGCACTGTTTCCAAAAGTGTGTGGCAAGTCCTTCAGGGTCAGGCCCAAACTTGTTCTAAAGTAGCACATAGACATGCCATTAAATAAACCCTGATTCCCGTGGGGAGAAAGGATACCCTTCTCAGGGCTCTTTCTGTCTCTACAAGAGCAGCCAGGAGAGATTCCCTCCGGCGCCATTTCAGTCCGGTCAACCTAAACACTGAGGCCCGGGTGCAGTGGGCTCGCAGAGGGCAGCTAGCTGGAACTCAACGCTGTCTTGTTTTCATTTGATGTTTCTACGGTTGTCACCTATTCACCACAAGTAATATGGGTTCTCCAGTTCGGCTGTAACTTAAAGTTCCCCTTTCCGATGTACTTAAGTCAATCTAGAAATATTAACTGCTGAGCCACAGTTCGGGGAGTACACATACGTGGTAACACGTGTGGAGGGCATGCAGCAACAGCCGTGATTTGGGAAACCCAAGGCTACAGGCGGTGGGGGAAGGGAGCAGTGGAGAGCGCATGTGCGTGTGTGCACGAGTGTGTACGTGTGGGAGCGTGTGCACAAGTGTGTGCATGTGGGAGCATGTGCACGTGTGTACTTGTGTGAAGACGGCATGAGTGAGTGTGTGCGTGTGTGAGCATGTGTGTGGGTGTGTGTGGGTGAGGAGGCAGGCACCCGTGCATGCTGGAGTGGGGGGGACTTTGAGAGCCGCTGCTGTGGAGAAGCCGGAGCCCAGAGTCAGGACGCCAGGCTCGGGAACAGTTTGCTGTGTGATCTTGCAGAGTCACTTTCCTCACTAAACGCCATGGTCTTTCTCTGTTTATACCTGCCTCATCTACCTGTCAGGTTAGACAGAAGGAAAGACATTTGGGAAAATAACACTTAGTGCCTGAGACAGGTCCCACGGTGGCGGGGACCTGGGGCCAGCCTGGGGTCAGGGGCGGATCCAGCCCACAGGGAGATGGAACACCAAGGAAGCTCTGCTGGGTACTTTGAGATAAGCCCCACTTGCAGCCCAGCTACGCAAAGGGCCAGAATCTTCATCCCCCAAAGAGTCCACACACGAGTTGGCGCACGCTTAGGTCCAGGCGAAGCCCAAGTTCACTGTGGTCACCCCAGCAACTGAACGTGTTAAGGTCTACGGTACTGGGAGGGAACCTCAGAAATGAGCGTGCCCCTCGGGCCCCAGCCGGCCCCCTCCCCAGGCCTGCCTCCCTCCCCACAGCCTGCAGCTCGCTGGGCCGGCACGGCACCTCACCTGAGAAGCGGAGTGGCATCCGGAGCCTCAGGAGGGCGATGTCGTAGTCGTGAGTCTGGCTGCTGTAGAGAGGGTGGGGGATGATCCTCTCCACCGCAGCCCCCTGATGGGGCCTGACGGCACTGTGGCTGACCAGCCCCGCATGGACGCGCCAGCTGGACAGGCGGGGGAGCCTAGAACTGCACACAGAAGCCATGCTGAGCCCGGGGAAGGACGGGGCGCACGAGGCTGACCTGAGCAAAGTGGCAGATGAGGGAAGCTGGCCAGAGGAGCCGTTAGTGGCTGTCCCCGTCAGCAGGCTGGGAGCTCCCGGAACCCAGGCCCTGCCTCCTAGTATCCCTGCAGCATCTGGCAAGATGCTGGGCATACCGTAGGTGCTTCATAAATGCTCTAGACCGGCCAGAGAAGTAAGACAGTGTGGTGATCTGCAACTCCCACCCTCTCTGTCCTGAATAACCTTCCTCCACATTTTATAACAAACATCAAAGGGGCTGGTGTGATATCCTAACTTCGAGTCAGAAGAACTATGAGTCCTGTCTCTCCACCTACTGTGATCGTGGGGAAGTCGCCTCCCCTCTCCCAGCCTCGGCCTCCCCCTGTTAAATGAGGGGTACGCTATCTGCCCTGCCCGCCACCGGAAGGAGAGGTCCAAAGAGCTCATTCACTTGTCATTCATTCCTACACCGCTCCAAGCAGTATTTATGAAGCAGCTATTATGGGCCAGGGCTGCTCTGGGCCAGGGGGACATGGCCGCGGGGAAATCAACAAAGAGACTCGGTGGTAGGTAAACAAGACTGAGAGTCTCAGTTCCCTTGGAGCTTCCAGTCTAAACGGGAAGAAAGACATTAAACCAATAATTACACAGAAGGTGAGTTAATTACAGCTGTGATAAACATTAAGAAGCACAGAGTGCTGTGCACGGGAAAGCCTTTGACAAGCTTCAAAACTGCGCAAATCTAAGAAGCAATCTTTGTGTTATTGCTGCTATTCGAGCAGAGCTGTTCTCGGCACAGAACGGGGAGAACTGCGTGATCCACGCCTCAGGATGGATGCGGGGAGGCAGACAGTCTGGCGGACATGGACGTGTCCTACAGGACATACCACGGGCCAAACACACAGGCTGCTGGGGCGCTCTCCTGTCCCATGGCCCCTGACACTTGCCTGTGCACACAGTGAGCGGCTGTCACCACCCAGCGAGGCGCCACCACGGAGCCCCCACACATGTGCCGGGAGCCCAGGGCCACGCTGGCCTGCCAGGGCCAGCGCCCAGGAGCCACGGACTGCCCGCTGACTATCCGGGAGGCCAGGGACCTCGCCCCACACTCTGCAAACACAAAAGCACAGGGGAGATGGTGAGCCAGAAGACAGGTGCGTGTCAGCATGGTCCTAACCCTTGGGAAGTGTGGCCCGGGGCTGACAGCTCGCATTTATGACTCCTGGCCGAGTTTGGGGGACACGATGGCCCAAGTGTCAATCACACATCTGTCCGCCCCATCAGGCTACGAGCTCACTGAGAGCTGCGATCATGCCTACGTTGTCCGTGGAGCCCCAACGCCTCATAAAAAGCCTGTCCCACGGGAGGGGTCAAAATGTTGGTGTGCGGATGGATGCATGGAAGAGGAGAGAGAGAAGCACAGATGATTGCGGGTGGGGGGCCAGACGAAAGGGGCTCCAGACTGCCTCCCATGCGGCCCCTAGCTTGCCCCTTCCTTAGTCTCCTGCAGGGGCTGACCGGTTAGCAGCCAACAGTAATCCCCTTGGGGCTCTCCAGCTTCGGAAGTCAAGGCAAGTAGTGCCGGGAAGTGAAGCATTATATCATCCGCCCAGATCACTGGCTGGTGGGGGACAGGACAGGGGCCTGGACAGGGCTCCATTGGGGCAGAACTGTGTCTGCGAGAAGGGGACCAGCAGGCAGAGGGGCAGGTGGGCCAGGAACCCCACCCCAGACCCACACTTAGGGTGGGGGAGATGCCCTCCTCCCACCGCCACCTTCCTGGACGTGCCCGGATGTGACTCACCAGAGCATCTGAGGGAAACGACTTGGCCAGAAGCGCAGCTGTTCCTATAAAACAGAGGTAGCAGCAAGAGGCTGGGGGGCCCACCCAAGGGCACAGAGGCTGGGGCAGTTGTCAGGTGCAGCCAGAGGAGGCCTCTGGTGCAGCCCCCCAACCGCGTCCTGCCCACCTCCAAACCCCTGGGCCCCTCCTCATGACAGGTGTCCAGGACATCACCCCAGGGCACCGGCAGCATGTCGGGGTTATAAAATCCAAAGTTATAAATCTGGTATCTGTATATGGGAAGTCCAGCTGTGCCCACTAAGGGCCCCAGAACAAGCGTGTGTTCGGTGGGTGGATAAGGGAGTGGAGAAAGAATGCACATTTCACCCCGTGCCCCTCCTGGGCTTACTCTACCCTCTCTCCAGCCCCTTCCTTGCTCTCTTCTCTCCCTCTTCCTTCCAAGCAAAACCTCAATTCCTGCTGGACCAAAGCCCTCTTCTCTATCCCACTCATATCTGGCCCTGGCGGCCCAATG
>JAQQSY010002290.1:0-13775 GCA_028646535.1 Procyon lotor
AGCATATGGATGCTCTTTCTATGCAACTTTCTGTAAGTTCGAAATAAAATAAACTGTTTAAACAAATAAAATTAAAATGTTTGCTCTCTGTAGGAGGTAGCACGGAATCCTGTCTGTCACAACTTATGTCTGCTCTCCAAATTGCCCACGAGTGAGTGTTGTTTTCCAGGCCGCAGAAGTCCGGAAGAACATTCTCCTGCAGCTGTCCTCACACAGAGACTGGTGGCCCCGGGCGTGGGGACCAGAGGCTGATGGACAGAAGCCACGTGCCCCCAGAGAGAGCGTGCGCTACCGTCTTTCGGTCTCCTTGGATCTTCGGGATCAAGAAGAGTTTTGCTTCTGTGTTAATCACTTCAAGGTCCACGAGCAGAGAGAGCATGACCCCCGCCCCCGCCCCCACCGTGCCTCTGGCTGCAGTGACCAAGGGCTGATGACAGTCCCGCCTTGCTGGCTGCTTATCCCTTCAAAGCCAGGTTTCACCCGGAATCCGGTCTCGCAGGAATCCAGGAGGAAAATGAGCCTGCTTAGCATGGAATCTACTTCATGCCTGCAAATTCTTTCAATTCTGTTATGCTAAGACTGCATTCTTTTCCTTGGCTTCGTCAGTGTGCGCTGCTAGAGCAAAGCACCACAGACTGGAGGGCTTAGAAACAACAGAAGTTTATTTCTCATGGTTCTGGAGGCTGGAAGTCTGAGATCGGGGTGCCTGTGTGTTTGGGTTCTGGCGAGGACCCCCCTCCGTGTCCCCAGCTGGCTGTGAGTAGAGAGAGGAAGCAAGCTCTCCTGTGACTCTTATGAGGGCACTGATCCCGTTTATGAGGACTCTACCCTCTTGGCCTCATCTAATCTTAAAGCCTCCCAGGGCCTCCCCTTCCTGATACCATCACAGAGGGGCAGAGATAGGCTTGCAACAAATGAATTTTAGGGGGACACAAAGATTCCATCTGTGACATTCCGCCAAGATCCCCAAGACTTTCCAGAACCTTGATGCCAGGACAGATTTGAGCCTTGCCCCCCCCCCCGTCCTCTGGAAGTGGGGGTGGGGGGCATGGCAGGCGGTGGGTAGGGCTTCTGAACAAGGGGGGAGGTTTTCATCCTGGCTGCTGCCCCTCACTCTCAGTTAAGACTTCCAGGGTCCCCAAAACCTGCTCAGGTATCTACTGAGCTGCAGATAAAAAGGACAGAGGGGGAGGACTCCGATTCCAGATGGACTCCCAAAGCGGATTTTCAAAAGGCGTGTGACCCCCAACTGTCCACTTCCTAATTCAGAAAGGTGAGGGACGGACGAGTCAGGGAAAGAGGACGAGGAGGGCATTGCCATCGAGGAGCAGAGTAGAGCAAAGACTGGGAAACGAGGAGAAGCAGGGTGTGGGAGGGGACGGTGGCAGTCCCCGATGCTGCTGGTAGGTGACCTTGGAGCCAAGAGGGGTGGGGGTGGGAATGAGTTGGCATTGAGGCCGGGACACAGAAGGCTTTTTTTTTTTTTTTTTTAAACTATGGTTAAAAAAAAAAAATGCAACACAAAATACCCTGTTCTTAACCAGACAATTCAATGGCATTAAGCACATCCATATGGTTGTGTAATGATCCGCACTGTCTCCACACATTTTTCGTTCTCCCAAACTGAAACTCTGCCCCATTACATGCTGACTCTCGCTACCCCCTCTCCTCAGCCCCTGGCAAAATGTCACTTGTTAAAGAAACCTGTGGGACCGTTTCTACTTTATGTCTGCCCAGTCTAAATTTACAATAAGGAATTCTGTCCTGTTTTTTTAATTTTTTTTTTATTTAGAAGGCATATAGGATTATAAAATTAGCCACCCAATTTTATTCAGACTCCATGCAAAAACCGCAAAAGACGGTTCCAGCTTTGCAAAGTTTGGAGGATGGGGACAGTAGACACTATCTGTCTTTTTTAGCCTGAAATTTCTGACTTATCCTCCGAAGAAAAAGAAATCCCTTTCAAGTCTTTCTTCTACTTTTGCTAGACCGGGCTCCAGAAGCTTTGGGAGCTAGAACCACAAATCCAGAGTGTGACAGTTGTGAAGTGTTCCGTTGCATACACGAACAGACTTGGAAATTTTGCAAGTTGCGTCGATTGGAGACAGGCTATCTGTTAAGTAGAACTGAAAAAGCAATCCTGACCCATTTGGTCCTGCTCCATCCAAATGACCAAAGAATATTCTGTTAACACGTTTTTACTTTGGGGAGATGGCAAACATCAATCCTATGCATATGATATATGTCAGATTAGTAGTTCAAGAGTAAATAAAATAGGATCATACATTCCTACCTCTAAGAATATCATGTTCAAGATAAACTCCCAAGATAAACCTTGTGATGGTTTTTCAGGTAGAAGCAGTCTTACAGACCAAAAAAAAAAAAAAATGGTTTCTCTACTGCTAGGTAGAGATCTTAAAGAAACACAAGGGATTGGTGAGAAAAAAAATCTTGGGGCGCCTGGGTGGCTCAGTGGGTTAAAGCCTCTGCCTTCGGCTCAGGTCACGATCTCGGGGTCCTGGGATCGAGCCCCGTATCGGGCTCTCTGCTCATCAGGGAGCCTGCTTCCCCTCTCTCTCTGCCTGCCTCTCTGCCTACTTGTGATCTCTCTCTCTGTCAAATAAAGAAATAAAATATTTTTAAAAATCTTAGTCTACTAGAGATTTATAGCAGAGATCATGTAGGATTTAAAATGCCTGTTTTTAAAAAAAAAAAAAAAAAAACATCCTGGAGCAGAACGTTCCACCGTTTGTGGGGCACTGTACCCCTTCCCAAGGTGTGGATTAGTTTCCCTTGAATGAAGGACATCAAATTAAAAAAAAAATCCAGACTACATACTTTCTGTACAAAGAAAAATAGCAGGTTTCTGGATGACCATATTTGATCATACTATGATATTTAGAAGGAAATCATGTCTTTGGTAAAAGGCAATTTTCTACTTTACTCATTTGTTAACTGCATTCACTTGTGAACTAAGGTTTCTATTTAGTTCGGTTGCATTTAAGGCACAAGATCTCATTTCCAAAACGGTGGCACCAATTTCCCTGAAGTGTAAACAACACTCAATTTTTAGCAGCCATTATATTTTTTAAAAGGTTAACAACTTGTAGAAGAAAATGTTTTAACTATATTTACTTCCTACTTTCTACTCACTACTTACCAGCTATAATATTGAAAGGAGGGGCACCTGGGGGGCTCAGTCGGTGAACTGTCTGCCTTCGGCTCAGGTCATGATCCCAGGGTCCTGGGATTGAGTCCTGCGTCAGGCTGGATGCTCAGTGGGGAGCCTGCTTCTCCCTCTCCTTCTGCCTTCTCCCCCAGCAGCTCGCTCATGCTCTCTCTCTCTCATGCGCTCTCTCTCTCTCGTGATCTCTCTCTCTCTCTCAAATAAATAAACAAAATCTTTAAAAAATTTATTAAAAGGAAGAATAATCTACTTCCAGGATGATCTTTCTCGCGCTCCTATCCCGCCTCTTATTGAAAGGATTTTCCACCCACCTCATTTCTAACCTGGCTGGAGGAAGTGGAGAAGCTTCAGAAAATACACCTGTGTATTTTGGATGGGATTCTGGATTTCAACTGAGTATAAAGGCAAATCTAAGACAAAGAAATCCCTGAGTTCACAGTACGTGCCCCGAACGTTAGGCATGTGAGAAATAGTACCTATCGAGAACCCATAGAAGATGAGGCATTCTGAGGTCCCTATATGGGCAATATTGGATTCTGTAACAATGGGACAGCGGCAACTTAATCTTTAGAAAGTCACTTAGTCGGCTAGTCCAGCAAACAGCACTGATGGCCAGTAGTAATTCCATCTTAGGATGAAAACTGCATTTTGTTAACAATGCCTCCCAGAACGTCCCCAGCTCTGTCCAGTGATACTTTCTTAAATTACTCTTGACTCAGTAGAAGACATAATCACAGCAGAATGCTGGTGCTAAACTACTACTAGTTGTGAAAATTGGGGTGAAGGAGTTGGCAAATTCCTGAAAAGAGTTATTATTTGTCAAAAGAAATACTAGACAAGATAAAACTAGCCCAAATCTGAAATTTGAATTAAATTAAATTTATTTCAAATTGTGATCCTATGAAACAATTTTTGGAGTAGATGTGAAATTTCCTCAGGCCCCCAAAAGGATTGTTTTCACCAATTCCCACCCCAGAAGGAGCTGTGAAATACGTTGATGCTGTGAAAGAGGAAACAAGGAAGAGATGTACCCACAAGTTCAAGTGGATCTGACTTTTAGAAGTCACTACTAGAATTTGACAGACTGATGTCAAATGGATGAAAAACATATGAATGCTTTGGGGGAAAATGAAACCAAAAAACCAAGGTGGAGGGAGCACAGTTAGGGCTCATTAAAAAAAATCTTTATTTTTGGGCACCTGGGTGGCTCAGCGGGTTAAAGCCTCTGCCTTCGGCTCAGTTCATGATCTCAGGGTCCTGGGATCGAGCCCCGCATCTGGCTCTCTGCCCAGTGGGAGGCCTGCTTCCCCCTCTCTCTCTGCCTGCCGCTCTGCCTGCTTGAAATCTCTCTCTCTGTTGAATAAATAAATAATAAAAATATTAATATTAATATAAATATAAATAAATAATAATATTAATAAAGAATAAAAATAAATAATAAAAAATAAAGATTTTTTTTAAGACTTTATTTATTTGACAGAGAGAGAGTGAGATCGGAAAGTAGGCAGAGAGGCAGGCAGAGAGAGAGGGGGAAGCAGGCTCCCTGCTGAGCAGAGAACCCAATGCGGGGCTCGATCCCAGGACCCTGAGATCATGACCTGAGCCAAAGGCAGGGGCTTTAACCCGCTGAGTCACCCAGGTGCCCCCATAAAAAATCCTTAAATCCACATGGCTTTGGCCTATCAAAATATTTTACATTATTTAAAAGGGGGAGTCAGAACATCTGGAAAACGTGCAAATTGTTTGAAAACCCCGCATATACAGCATGGGAGCCCCATTCAGATGGTTGCCAAGGGCCATAAAGCGGGTTCTCACCGCCGGATCTTTCTGGGTGTCAGGTCTTTCCCCTTCTGTGACCCCCAGAGGTCTGTGCTCGGTCCCAAACAACTGGTCTAGAGGGAAGGGGCTTTGGAGAGCTCTGCGCGTTCAGGCTGACACTGGAGAACTGTGATCGCTTCTTTTCTGAGGATTCATTCTCTGCCCTGCCATACCGACAGAATCTCCCCAACCTTCTAATATCCCAGGGATGCTAAGGATGTTAAGTACGTCCTGCGAGGCATCGCGTTTTCAAAAGAGACACCAATTTTCTTGAAGTGCAACAGCCCTATAATTTTTAATAGCGATCACATTTGTTAAAGGTTAGCAACGCGTGGTCTTGGTTTGGCTCCGATCCGCCTGGGCGTCCCCCCACCCCTGCCCGGCACAGCCGGCTCCTGCTGCAGGCTCGGTCGGCGTCCACCCTCCGCTGCCATTCCGGCGGCCGCCGGCGGGGGGCGATGGCGGGGCGGGGGAGCGGGGCGCGCGTGCCAGTGGGCGTGCCCGCTCTGCAGCTGGCCCTTCCCGCCGCCGCCTGCCCCGCACCCGCGACCCCGCGGTCCACTCGGAGACCTGGACCGCGGCGGGCGCGGCGGGGTCGGAGACTGGGTGAGCGCGCAGCGGCGTCGCGCACCGGAAATCTTTGAATGTTAAATAGATCTTTGTCTTTTAATTACTACCGGGGACTGGAGGCCACCGTTACGTTCAGTTCTGGGTTTTTTGTTGGTTTTTTTTTTAAATGCTAATGGGCTTATTTTTGTTTGTTGAAAATCTATACCAATAAAGCGGTCTACTGAGAATATTCCTGATTCTTGGTGTGTGATTGCAAATGCAAGAATGGCGACTAGAACGATGAACGCTTGAAAATATACGGGTGTCCTTCTTTGTAAAAAAATAAATGAGGGCTTTGGGGGAGGGGAGGACAGGCACGCTGACGAGAAGCTGCTGGCTGCCCGTCGGGGTCAGCTTTCTGGAAGCCAATCTGGCATAGGGATCCGTGTTCTTTGTATGTGCACCCCACCCCTACCCCCACCCCCGTTTGGGGGTGCAGGAACAAGCAGGAACAAGCAATCCTCGAGATCTCAGTGGTTTGAAACTATTTCTTTTTCTTGCTCATGCTGACCGCCCACAGGGGAAGGGGGGAGGCGGGGGTCCTTCTCAGGATAGGGGGGCTGACCGGGAGCCTCCAGCCGGAATGCTGCTCAGCATCTTGGCAGGGCCGCAGCCCATTACCCCCTGCTCTTAAAGCCTCCACCTGAAAGTGATGTGTCACTTCTGCTCACATTCCATTGGCCAAAGCAAATCACCGGCTCACACCTAAACTCAAAGGTGTGGGGGAAGTGGAGCTCCAGGAAGCCACAGAAGAAGAAAAACGGGAATGTTCACAAGCAGCGCTGATGGCCATCGCATCCATCACCACCGCGCTAAGCCAACTTCCTGGTGAAGGTCTGAGCCAATCCATCAGCGAAGGAAAGGGAAAGAGGTGTGATAATTGGAAAGAGGAAACAGTTGTCATTATTTCTAGGTTATAGAAAGACCAGAAGGGAGGGAAAGAGCTGAAGACAGAGCATTAATGGTCTCACAATCTGATGATCTATTTATTCACTTGAGAGAGAGAGGGCAGGTGAAAAGGAAGCTGCAGAGGAGGGAGAAAGACAAGCAGACTCTTTGCTGAGCACGGAGCCCCAGTGTGGGGCTGTGATCATGACCTTAGCTGAAATCAAGAGTCTGTCACTCAATAAATTTAGCCACCGGGTGCTCCCTGATATATTTTTTTCAGATTCGCAGTGTCTTATACGTCTGTTTCCACCTCTCCATCTCTCTCTCGTTCTCTCTCTCTCTCTCTCAAACACACACACACATACACCCCAAAAGCCAATGCCGCGGAGCTTCAGAAAATTAGGAATAAAAATAAATCTTAAAACCAATCTGGTGGGAGAGGTCTATTCCCTCTCCTAACTGAACACAGATGAGACCGACACAGGGCTTCTGGCTGGCAAGTTGTTATGTTCTCTCTATTTTTAAATTTCGGTGGGGACCATTACGTTCCTTTATCTGTCCGGTTCACAAAAACAAATCAATGGCTCAAACAGGTTCTTCAAATTGTAAACTAATGATGAAAATGGCAACATAAATTCTCAGAAGAACATAGCACACACCATGAATAAGCGGTTCCCCGGTGTGGCGAAGAAATAGGGAACCATGTGTTCCGGGACAAGCAAATTTTTGGGTCACGATTGCACGCATGCAGCAGTAAATGAAAATTGTGAGGGTGAGTCCAGTGGGAAATTCTGGAAATTTTCACTGGTTGCACCAGCAGTGTGTTTGCCCCTAGTCCTCAATATGTTACTGGTAGCATTAAAACTGGGATAAATAGTAGTTGGAAGCCGTAAAAAATATTTTCCATTATCTTCCCCCAAAGCGACCAATCCAGTTTTCCCTGAACAGGACAAACACCAAATAATGCTCTGTAATGTAAGATTGATTGTTCTTGTTACTAAAGATAACAGAGGAGGCCAGAGGTACAGGGCACCATTCTAAATTGCTGTCCTATTCACAAATGCATAGAAAAGTCAGTCGTATAATTACCAAGAAGGCTGTACACGAGCTGCAAAAATAGTGATAAAGACTATGCATGGAGAGCGAGCCAAAAGGACTGTTGACAGAACTCCTTTATCAGATTGCAGGATGGAAGTTACACAACACCAAGAACACACAGAGTAGAAAAGCAATCAGTACATACACATGCTAGCGGGTGCTTGGCTTTGAGCGAGCCAAAACCCTCACGTGAGGGGTTAGGAAGCAAGCCCTTGGCACGTACGAGGTTCAAACGTGAAGGAAAATTGCCGCCTGGCTTGTCATTTTGTTTGTGGTGCCAAAGTATGATAAGAGGCTTTTCATTTATAGATTATTTACTTTGTGAGTCATGTGCTAGCAATGGTCCTTCGGGACCAGTGCTAGAGTGGAGGGAGCCACGGCTGCTCTAAGGAAGGGCTCGGCTCTGTGAATAAAACAGATTGCCCCACGCACTGCTTTGTTCGCAGAAAAGAGTTGATGGTCGACAAAACGCCTCGGGACCTTGATTCGGGGTTAAAGGAAGAAATAATAATAATGAAAAAGAATATCTTCGAATTCTGGCAGAGTTAAATGCACATCTTTTCGGCATGCTGTGAGAAAAAGCAGGTAGTGTGTACAGGTCAGTATGCTTTAAGTCAGGGATGACAGAAACCCAGTTCCAAGTGGATTAAGCAATAAATGGAACTAATTAGATCATTTGTGATGTCAGGGCTCTGGCTTCATTTCGCTGCAGGTGCCTTGGCTCTGTTCGCCTCCTTGCGTTGGCTTCTTTTCAGACCAGCTTCCCTTGTGGTAGAAAAATGGTACAGCAGGACCAAGCCGCACACGTTCACCCCACACCATCCAGACCAATCCCGAGTTCCCCGAAAAAGATCTGAAATTCACAAGGATTGGATCGGCTCAGGTCACATGTCCACCTTCGAACCAATCACAGTATGGCTGGGGGGTGGAACCCACTGATTGCTCCACCTCTGCCCTGATGGCCCAGGGCCAGGAAATCTGGAGCAAGAGGGGCGGGAGGATGGGAGGGAGACCTTCTCACTGATAGGAAACTGTTATTAAGGTTTAAGATACTGTTTTATCTTGTAATTTAAAATCGTTGATGAAACTCGTTTTTTACTACAAATTGGTGATCTGTGGTGTGAAAACTTTAAGGAACTGCGTCTTATGAGGATGCTTCAAGTATCTCATAGCTGATGCCCATCCTTTGCAAAAAAAAAACCTCTCCTTCTCCCATTCCCCTCGTGGTGAATGGGGTCAGTGAATGGCAGGGAGAGAGCTAGAAGCGTCAGGCGGGACTTTCTACTATACCATGGCTCTGAACTCTGTGCTGACCTGGCACCAGCCCCACAATGTCAGTGTTCCCCGCAGGCTGTCCTCGCCATGACAGCGCCTCTGCCTGCCTCTTCCTGTTTGTTTCTGCTTCCCCTTCTTCAGTTCCTTCGTTCCGTCTCTCCATCAGTCTGGTTTCTCTGTTTGCACAAGAACTATCATGACTGTCTGTCCCCAAATGGCTCCCTCAACCCCAGGTGTCCCTGACGTGCCAGGTCTAGCAGCCAAAGCCAACCTAGAAGAACCGCTGCCTCGCCGCAGGTCTCACTCTCCAGAATAGAGAATCTGACTGGTGCAGCTTGCATCGGGTGTCCACACCTAGTCCAATTAGCCATGGAAGGCTGGGGGGGCCACCAGTGTGGGGGAGGAAGGGAGATGGCAGCAAAGGGCTCAGTAAGTACTTCAAAGTGTTTACAGATCCTTTGGAAGATATACTGACATCCTCCTGGAAGTATACCTTTCATGAGAAGACAGTTCTTAAGGGTTTCGGGGACAATGTTGCCCAATTAGTGAAGAGTAGCACTCAAGCAGAATGTGGATTTGGGATAAGCCCCCGGCTGACTGGGAAAACCCCTGTTCCCCAGTGCTATGAGGGGAGGGCTGGCTGCATCTCTGGGTCTGATTGAAATCTGGGCGACTGCCAAGCTGATTGTTTCAGGAGCTGAAGAAAACCACCTGGCTGTGACTCAGACCGTGAAGCCTTATACTTCATCACCTGAGCTGTGTTTTGTGCCTGTACCAGATCCACCGTGTCTTTATTGGCTCTCCTAATGACTTATTCTGTTTTTAGGAATTACTCCTTAGTTTCGCATGAGGCACTGAGACAGGGAGAAACCCTGGGCCCTGTCAAGGTTTGAGCCCATTTCTTTCCCTTCCTTAATCTGAGACTTGATAATGATGAGTCATGATAGTCCTTGCTGCTGGCTCCAAAACCTGATCGGCAATAGTTACCATCACTAAATCAGCTTTCTAATCTTTGACACAATCTCCAGACGTTAAACAAGATGCAAGTACAGACTGCAAGCCTATCTTCCCTCTGTGAAATTTGTGCCTCTCCTTGCATAGAGGAAAGTAGCAGTGGTGGTGGGGAAAATGTGGTCTTTGGGGTCAGCAAGACCTGAATTCGAGCCCTAGACTCACCACAAGAGCAATGGGAACTCACTCAAGAGGCTTGCCTCTCTGAGCCTGATTCTTGACTGAAAAACTTGTGATAAATCTCCCATGAGAATTAAATTAAAGAAACTAATTTCAAAGGGCTGGCACAAGTGAATCTCAAATGTTAGCCCCTTTTCCCTCCTTCAGAGCAAGGATGAAAGCAAAACTTGAGTACCTAGTCTAGGGTCTATTTCTCACACACATCTTATCAATTTAACCAACATTCACTGAACACCCACCATATACACTTCAAGGTGGTAAGGGAACCCAGAATGGACCCTGAACTCCAGGAATTCACAGTCCTGTGTCTTCAACCTCATCTATAAACTTATCATCAGAGAGAAATGGTAGGGTCATGTGTTTCCCAACAGAGATCCCGGAGTATGTAAAACTTTGTAGATGATGATTGCAAGGAAAAAAAAATCCCATTTTCCTTTCTCTAGAAATGTCTCAGCAACAGGATTCTCCAAAGGACTTGGTCTGGTTTCTTCTCTTCTCTCTCACACCCTTGCTCACCTGATTCCCAGTTCCCGGGAGGGGTTGGATAGGAGTCACCATGGAAAGTGGAATAACAGCTCAATAGAGACCAGCAGCTGTAGTTCAGGACCATGAACAGCACCAGGTATTGGTCTCCTGGTGGAAACAGGTGAGTCCTATTAGTCCATGGCCTTACTGCTCCCCTTCTGAGGGCAGAGTTTCCTGCCTCTCATAGGATTGGCTCCTGCTGCCGGAGAAACTGGATCTACACCAGAGCTTGTGTTGTGAACTATTGCAACACTCTCCTGGGAGCTGAAAGATGAGTCTGAAAACCCAAAATACCCAGGAATGCTTTCCATTTGGACCAATGCATGGAGAAAGGGAAAACCCAACTGTCAGCTTCTGGGGTAAGCAGAGGTAAAGGGATTTGGTATTTGTGGATTTTCCCCAGAGCGATTTCTAAGCCAAGTCACAGTGCTTTTCTGCTTTAGCCTCCTCTTCAAGCCAGTCATTGACTTTCAAGCACAAGAGTTCACAGAGGAGGGGCACCTGGGTGGCTCAGTTAAGCGTCTGCCTTCCGCTCAGGTCATGATCCCAGGGTCCTGGGATCGAGCCCCACATCGGGTTCCCTGCTCAGCAGGAAGCCTGCTTCTCCCGCTACCACTCCCTCTGCTTGTGTTCCCTCTCTTGCTGTGTTTCTCTGTCAAATAAATAAAATCTTTAAAAAAAAAAAAAAAAAGAGTTCACAGAGGAATGCCCCAGTAAGAGAAGCCCAGAGCCGAGTCCAAAGTATGGCTGATCCTTTTCTGCTGGTCCATATGTGGGACTTAAAAGGGTTGATCTTCCCCTCTTTGAGACTCTGTTTTTAGAGCAATGCTTCTCATAGCAAAATTGCTCAATCAACATTCCTTCTTCCTCCTACCCCATCACCGAAAGTCTTAAACAACAGCAAGTCTAGACTACTATTCTGTTTGCTCTCTCTCTCTCTCTCTGTCCTCCTTTCCTTCTGTCTTGAGCCTCTGGTCTCACCTCCCTGTCTTGGCCACCAAAGTCTGCTTCACCATCTTGGATTCTTAAACTCCAGTCCCTTAGGCTAGCAACGTAGAATCACCTGCAATTCTTCCTGTCCTTCCCTCCCTTGTTAAATCTGCTAATGAAACCTTTCATCCTTTCATTAGAAAATTCTCTAAATCAACCAGTCCCCTAATATTTTCTGAACTAAAATATATGTAGATGAAGAATAGAGTTTTCTTAAGTAAAGATTTATTTGTTTGTCTTTAGAGAGAGAGTGCAAGCAGGGGAAGGGGCCGAAGAAGAAGGAGGGAATCCATAAGCAGACTGCACACTGAGCAAACACGGGGCTCAATCCCACGACCCTGAGACCATGACATGAACTGAAACCAAGAGTTGGAGGCTTCACCGACTGAGCCACCCAAACGCCCCTGAAGAATAGGGTTTTAAAAGATGCTGTGGACATCCAGTTGAAATTGATGAGGTGACCACATGCAGCCAGCCCATTCATCTCTGGAGCCTCCTCCAAGAGACGATAGTAAAGAATAAAAAACGAATGAACCCATAATTAGGAAGAGAAAGGAAGGGAAGTCATAGAAAAGAAAGTAATCTGAGAGACTGAAAATAGATGGAGAAGAGAAAACCTATGATGCTTAGATACACAGAGGGAAATGCAACCAAGAAACAAAGCTGATTTGCCCCCACGGACTGCTCACAAAATGGAGGGCAGGGCCCAAGCTCACCGTTTGAGGTCT
Source organism: Procyon lotor (assembly GCA_028646535.1). Lineage (NCBI taxonomy): Eukaryota > Metazoa > Chordata > Mammalia > Carnivora > Procyonidae > Procyon > Procyon lotor. The sequence goes on from JAQQSY010002290.1 coordinate 12,310, forward strand.
TGGATCTTGGACGGATTGCCCCCTGCTGCCTGTGAGAAGACCAGGAAGCCTAGGGTGGGGGGTACGGGAGAATAAAAGATCGGGGGCTGTGCCGACCTCCCACTGTTCTGCAACTGGATCGGTCATAGCCCAATGTAATGGCAGAACCACCAGAACAACCTCTGTGAAATGGGATCAAGACTGGGGGCCTGAAAGACCCAGCAACTGAAAAATGCTGAGCAAGGAGTGCAATCAGGGCGGGGGAGAGGGGAAAAAAAAAAAGATATACAAAAACAAAATGGTCTCTTTTCAAAATAACTCTGCAAACCAGAATTCCCCAAACCTACAAGGAAATGCAATGCTGAGAAAGGAAGCCAGCAAAATCAACACATGAAGTCACTACAGATTAAGTCATCCTACAGGCAATACGACGATGACTTTAAAGAAGTGAATTGAGAATATTCAATGATCTGAATGCCTGCTCTGACTCAAGGCTGGGAGGCACTTGTAAAGAGGCTTCCCCCTGGAATTTCTGGGAGGTGGGCTGAGTGCCAGACCCCACCCTTGAACCATTGGCACACACGGAGTACAACTCCTCTGCTTTTCACTGCTTGCTGGACTCCTGCCCTTAAGAACATTCTAACAGTCAGACCTCAGTCCCAACACGCAGACTGAGGAAGATAACGAGGCGCCCCTGCAGCCAGAGGGAGGAGCATCAAGTTGAACAGTTAGAACATACGCCTGATGTAGAAGGCTGAACAATGGCCCACACCTCCAAAGACATTCACAGCCTAGCCTCAGAACCTTTTAATATGTTACCTGGTATAGCCAAAGGGACTCTGCAGATGCGAGTATGCTGAGGACTGTAAAATGGGGAGATTATCCTGGATTATCCAGAAGGGCCCAGTGTAATCACAAGGGTCTGTATATGAGGGAGGTGAGAAAGTCAGAGTCAGAAGAAAGAGATGTGACAATAGCACAGGAGGTTAGCATGATGTGCTTTGAAGATAGAGGAAAGGGACCGTGAGCTAAGGAACGTAAGTGACCTCCAGAAGCTAGAAAAGGCGAGGAAGCGGATTCTTCCCTTGCAGTCTCCAGAAGGAAACTGACACCTTTTTTTTTTTTTTAAAGATTTTATTTACTTGACAGAGAGAAACAGAGTGAGAGTGGAATACAAGCAGAGGGAATGGTAGCAGGAGAAGCAGGCTTCCCGCCAAGCAGGGAGCCCAATGCGGGGCTCGATCCTGTTGCAACCCGGAAACTGACACCTTGATTTTACTCCAATGAAACGTATTTTGGTCTTCTGACCCCCAGAACTGTAAGATAATACATTCATGTTGTATTATGGTCACTTTGTGCTTGTTACATGAGCGGTTGTGAACTAATATGCCTGGTGACATGGAACTGCTTAGTTTAAAAATGAGATCTAAAATCCAAGTGCTGCATACACACACACACACACACACACACACACACACACACACACA
>JAQQSY010002291.1:0-13773 GCA_028646535.1 Procyon lotor
AAAAAAAAATTCCAGTAACATATTTGTTAATTTTATCATACTTTTTCCTATTACTCTGTCTTTGCAATTGCATTTAATATTCTAAACTTCACTTTGCCTTTATTCACGGACTTTCTCTTTGTTTTCCATAATTTAGCAGAAGGGCATGCCACAAACTCAGGTTAAATTGAAAGAGCAGAGCAAGGCCAAGTCTGTTTTGTGCTACACCCACTATTTTGTGTATAACCCAAGGCCAACTCTGTTTTGTGCTACACTCACTATCTTGTGTATAACCCAAGGCCAACTCTGTTCTGTGCTATACCACTATCTTGTGTATAACCCAAGGCCACCTCTGTTCTGTGCTACACCCGCTATCTTGTGTATAACCCCCACATGACCTGCTCCTGAGAAAAACCACAGAATGTTAGAATATTGCCTAGCCTGTCTTTGAGTTAGTTTGAGTTAGCTGATAGGAATGCGGAAGACATCTGGCCACCTATGCAATTGACCTGTGGCCAACCGGCACAAGCCACGATCATCGCCCCACCAACTGTTACCAAGCCCCCTATAAAACTGCTGTGCTTTTTGAAACTCGCTCTCTTTCTCTGCATCACACAGCTGCATTGGTGAGTGTGGAAGACTGAGCTGGAGCTAGCTCAAATAAAGGCTCTTTGCTTTTGCATTGGACTCGGCTCTCTGGTGGTCCTTAGGGATCTCAAAATCTGGGCATAACAAAATAATCTCTTAAATCCCTTCTCTGACTCTAAAGTCTTTAACTTTCTAATCCATTAATAATTCATTTTCTAGATTGATTATTCTTAAACGTATTTTGATATTTTGATTAAAGCTTTAAATGGTTCCATATTTCTAATTTTAACAAGTTATATTTCTCTGCCGAACATTTAATGCTATTCAGATCTGGACTTCCATCTCTCTAAGATGACATTTCTCTGTTTACAATATAGAACTTTGCCCAATATTTAAGTGGTATGTTTATTACATCTCACTTTACTGTTGTGGTTTTCCTTGGTAGTGGCTATTTTCCTTTAAATCTGGGGTTGCCAGATCAAGCTACTCAGTTATATTTGGTTTTCTTTTAAGAATTTATTTATTTGTCAGAGACAGAGAGGGAAAGCACACGTACAATGAGGGGGGTGCACAAGTAGGGGGAGCAGCAGATAAAGGGAAAAGCAGGCTCCCCCCACTAAGCAAATAGCCCATGCCGACTCTGATCACAAGACTCTGGGATCAGGACCTGTGCTGAAAGCACTCATTTAACCAAATGAGTCACCCAGGTGTCCCTCTTCAGTTATATTTGAACTTTAGATAAAGAGTGGATAAATTTTGGTATAAGTATATACCAAATATTGTGTGGGACATACTTGCACTAATAAATTACACCTCATTAACCTGAAATTCAAATTTCACTTTTTTTCTTCTAAATCTAGCAACCTTACTTAAATTGTATTTATTTTTGAGTCCAGGCTTATGTCACAGAGGATATGAAAACTTTCTGCCTCTTCCCTAATAATCACTTATTCATCTTTTCTGAATGTCTACCTACATTCTGTTTCATCTGATTTTATAATTAATTATATACAAAATAGATAACACATGCAACTTTAAATAAACATATTTTTAATTTGCATTAATTTCATTTCTACCTGAAGGTAGACATTTCAACTTATATTTATTATGTATTCTTTGACAGATTGTAACATAGTATATTACCAATTGCTATTCATATTATTACAGTGTGCTGATAAGTTATCTTACATATTACTTTTCATCCTACTGCAAATAAGTACTTTCCAGGAGGAACATTGTGATCTAATGCTTCAAATTTGAAGAAGTGATAAATGTTACACTTAAGTATAACATGGAAACAGAATACATTCCCCTTGTATAGGATACATGCCCAGACTTCCTTTCTGCACACTTTATTTCCTACATTAATCCCTTCTAAATGTTCCTTTAACATCTAGTTTTTCATAACTTCAATCTATTTTTATAGAGCAAACAGTGTCATCTATCTAAAAGTATACCTTATTATTTCATTGTGCTTACTGAAATGTCAGTGATTTTGTACAGCATCCATGAGAGTTGAAATCTAAGCAGTATCATATGTAAGACCCACTATGACTACCACCTGCTGCTCCAGCCACATCTTCCACCACTCCTTGTCTTATAGTTTGCCTTTTGTAAGTGATCTGAATTGGGCACTGCCCTGAAAACATCTCTCTTTAAAAAAAATCCATTTTAGGTAAGGAGAAGAAATGAAATAAAAAGAGTGGAGCTTGATATTCATGTAGATTCAATGCTTTAGTCACTTTCACTAAAAATAGTATCCTAAGAAAATATTGTGGGTAGAAAAAGTTGTAAACAGTATAAGTTTGAAACAGTCTTGCTTTAATGAGCAATATACATAAAACATTGTAACATGAATTAAATAATTGTAATCATTTAATTCTCAGTTACTTAGTGGGAGGTGTTTCCTGAGAATGTATTTGTTATGTATTTATTATAATTATTTATTAGAATTTGAGCTTTCTGAAAATAAAGAATAAAAAATTAATACTATTTCCTAGTTTTCAACAATCTGAAATGAAATAATTGTATCTTGAAATATAAAATTGCTGTTTTAAAAGAAAGGGACATATTTGAATAAAATGATTTTTCCTGATGATGAATCCTTTTATTTTTTAATTTTTATTATGTTTTCCATACCGTATAGTACATTGTTAGTTTTTGATGTGATGTGCAGTGATTCACTAGTTGCATGTAACACCCAGTGCTCATCACAGCATGTGCCCACCTTAGTACCCATCACCTGTCTACACCCTACCCCCACCCCTCTCCCCTCAGATTGTTTCCCAGAGTCCATAGTCTCTCATGGTTCATATCCCTCTCCAACATCTATCCCTTCAGTTTCCCCACCTTTCCCCTGTGGTCCTCCGTGCTAGTAATTATGTTGCACATATAAGTGAAACCATATGATAATTGTCTTTCTCTGCTTGACTTATTTCACTTAGCATCATCCCCTCCAGGTCCATACAGGTTGATGCAAATGGTGGGCATTCATCCTTTCTGATGGCTGAGTAATATTCCATTGTATATATGTGCCATGCATTCTTTATCCATTCGTTTGTTGAAGGGCATCTGAACACATGAAAAATATTCAACATCACTAGCCATCAGGGAAATACAAATCAAAAGCAGAATGTGATACCGCCTTACACCAGTCAGAATGGCAAAAATTAACAAAGTAAGAAACAAGTGTTGGCGAGGATGTAGAGAAAAGGGAACACTCTTACACTGTTGCTGGGAATACAAGCTGGTACAGCCACTCTGAAAATCAGTATTGAGGTTCTTCAGGATGGTAAAAATAGAGCTACCCTATGACCCAGCAATTACACTACTAGGTATTTACCCCAAAGATACAGATGTAGTGAAAAGAAGGAGCACATGCACCCCAAAGTTCATAGCAGCAATAATAAATCCTTTTTTTAAAAAAAAAATTATTGATTTATTTGACAGAGAGGTCACAAGCAGGCAGAGAGGCAGGCAGAGAGAGAGGGGGAAGCAGGCTCCCCACTGAGCAGAGAGCCCAATGCTGGGCTCTCGATCCCAGGACATTGAGATCATGACCTGAGCCGAAGACAGAGGCTTTAACCCACTGAGCCACCCAGGCGCCCCAGTGATGAATCCTTTTAAGTGATCAAACCCATAAGTTAAAATAAAAATGAAACCAAATCAATAAAAATAAATGATTTCTTAATGATCTTATAAGCTTTTCAGGTTAGTTTCTCAACTTGATCTTTCTAAAATATATTTTTCTTAGATACTAAGAGATTCTAGATGTATGTGTGAATATTTCTTTCATGTTTACTAAATTATAAATATTTGAAAAAATACATAGAATTTTTTTTTTAAAGATTTTACTTATTTGACAGAGAGAAACACAGCGAGAGAGGGAGCACAAGCAGAGGGAATGGTAGCGGGAGAAGCAGGCTCCCCGCCCAGCAGGGAGCCCCATGCGGTGCTCGATCCCAGGACCCTGGGATCATGAACCGAGCTGAAGGCAGACGCTTAATGACTGAGCCACCCAGGCGCCCCAAAATACATAGAATTTTACAAATTATCTTAGAGATATAGAAAAAGAAATAGTAGTTTTTGCCTTGTGAAAAATACTCTTGGAACCCATATTCTGGGTAGAATATCTGTCCCAGATATCTTTAAACACTATTCCATCTAAACAGCAAACCTAATCACTTTTGTCTTCCTCAACTTATGATTGACAGAGTTGTATTTGTTTTTTGTTTTTTTAAGATTTTATTTATTTATTTGCCAGAGAGAGAGAATGACACACAGGCAGAGAGGCAGGCAGAGAAAGAGAGGGGGAAGCAGGCTCACTGCTGAACAGAAAGCCCGATGCAGGGCTCGATCCCAGGACCCTGAGATCATGACCTGAGCCAAAGGCAGAGGCTTTAACCCACTGAGCCACCCAGGTGCCCCGACAGAGTTGTATTTGAATGCAGCTTTACCTAGTGTCAAAGAAAAACTGATGGTCTTAGGGTATCACCTGTCCGAACCCCACCTATAATATTCTAAAAAGGAAACACCTGAAATTTCATGTTAGGCATCTAGATAAATATCAGGTTCTTAAATTCAACATGATATAAATTAATTTTTTTCTGCTATCTGTTAGTATCAACGAAAATACTCTTTTGAATCTTTTCTTATGCTGTTTCAGCATTTTTCTCATATAAAGAAATCTCTTTTCACCCAAACTTTATTCCATTTTAGAATGATCAAGTCTGGGAAATAAATGTTGTTTATATAACTCAGTCCTCCATTATGATGAATTCCCATCAGCAATTTTCAAAAGCTATCTTCATTTACTCTTCCAAGTGCTTCTAAAACCTCTAAAATGGTCATTTATTTCCCTAGTCACTGACAGTAATCTAGGCAATGTATCTTTTCCAGCTGCCAATAATACTGATTTATATGTTCTGTTTGGAGTTTTCCTTGTTAAAATCAAATGGCAATTTTATTTCACTGAACAATAACTTGCTGAAAATTAGTAGAATTTGTTTACACTTAGCCATGTAGCATATTACATACTTTAGGCAAGAATGTGTTTGGAGGAGAAAAATACATCTTACTTAAAAATCTGCATTAAGACAAAGTCAGTTTGTGATACTATCACCCTAATAAGTTGAAAATCTATTGGCCTCATTAGTATGGAAGTAAGACTGATTAGTTTGACAGGTAGATATCTATGTGGCTATCCATGCATTTTTTAAAATATGAAATGATGTGTCTCTAACAAGCCCCATGTCATAATTATCTTACGATAATGTGTATGAATCAATACAGTTGAACCTGAAAGAAGTGAGATTCCATATTTATAACTACTTAGAATTTTGTATATCTTTTTAGGGTACTTATAAGTAGGTACTTCCCCCAAGGAACTGGACAAATTTAGAAATAATTTGATGAAAAAAGTTCCCCCAAATAATTTCTAAATGCCGTAAGGTTTCATATGACAGAAAATGTATATATTTTGGCCTTAAGGCCTGATAAATTGTTAATGACAGTTGAGAGAGATCCTTATTTCAATTCAGTTACATTTTAGTACTTAAAATAATTACTCCCTCACAGTGAAATATGTGTGGGGTAGGAAAGAAGTATAGTTCTTAAAAAAATCAGATAGTGAAAATTTCAGTAATATAAAATAAATATTCCTCTTTTGAGTGGGAGATTAATTTACAATTGTGCAAAACGAGGTAGATTTTCAAAGTTATTAATTACTTTCTATAGAATACAATTAAGTAAAGTCAAGTATAACAAAATCGATATATATATGTATATATACATATATGGACATATATAATTTTGAAGCTAAATTTTGTGTTGACTAATTCATACCACCAATTTTTTCAAAGGCTTGCTATGTTTTCATTAAGCTGTGTTTAAAATGATTTATTCCTTCAGGTAAGACATGATTTCATAAAACTCCAACACAATTTTGTTGTTGTTGTTGTTTTACTTTTATTTGCCTTATCAGGGCTCATCTAGTGTGCACTTGCAATCAGAGAATAAATAATGGAAATGAGGTCACCAAAAGCAAATCACCTGCCATCCCTCCCACTTTGTCATCTAACCAAGCAAATGACTCCATGCCCCTCATGGGGCATGAGACTGTATTGGATTTTACGTCAGGTCATACAGGGTTGGTAATGAACTCTGAGCAGTACACACCTGACTTGACAGAGAATGTAGCTCTGAATCATTAAATTAGTTTTCTGCCATCTAAACCCACCCTAAATGACACTTGTTTATTTCAAAGTCTTTAAATGATTGATAGTCTGGAATTTTATAATACTCAGAAGGAATTCTTAACTATAAGTCCTGTAGCTGACTACAGATACTAAAATAACACATTTTCTTTCTCTTAAAAACCATTGAATGTGTAACATTGGAAAACTACATATCACATATATGTCAGAACACTGGATTTAAGAAGTTCACTGCTATGAAAACAGCTACTATTTATTTTATGTATTAAATGTATAAATTTATATTGCACATGTTCTATATTGTAGGCATATCAGAAAACGATCTGAGGTTTATTTTTATTATAAAAATAATTTTCAAAATAAATAAAAAGAATAAAATAATAAAGAATAATAAAATAAAGAATAATACAGCAACACTCTATGTATCAATGCCTAGATTTAATAATTGTTAATTGTTAAGCTTTGCTGTATTTTCTTCATCAGCATACATTCAAAAACAAATACCAAAGAACTAAATTCTAAAGTTACTTACAGATGTTGTAACACTTTGTCCTTACGAATATACTCAAATCATAAGAAATACTTTTATATTTAATCACAATTCAATGATCATATTGATGAAATTAATACTACTTATATATTCTATTTCTACCTTTCCTAATGTTTTCCCAAAATGCCTTTAGCAGCTGTTTTTCCCCAAACAAGTAATACAACCAATGCCCATACATTTCATTTTCTTGTTACATCTGTATAATTTAATATAGTTCTTGCCTCATCCTTTTTTTTTTTTTCCTCATATTGGCTATGTGAAACATGAGAACACATGCTCTGGAGAACGTTCTGTATTTTAGACTTCCCTCATCTTTTCCAAATTTTATTTAATATGTTCCTTTATTTTCCTGTTCCTTAAATAGAAAATTAGTTCCAAAGGAGAAAAGTTAGATTGAGGTGGAATATTTTAACTTCAAGAGACACAAAATGTTATTTTGTTGCTCCATTGTATTGTTACCATATTTTATTGACAAATCATATGTCATCTTGAAACCTGTGAGTGTTCAGTGAACCAACAACATTTTACCATTGGGTTTTGCACTGACTAATGGTTCTTCTCTGAATCAGTGATTTCATTAGATGTCATTAGCCATTTTAAAATTCTATGATTTCTTTTGCTTGTATCAACTAACATTGTTGTCATGAGGGTGTGATTTCCCAACCATCTGGAGTTATTTGTTGAATGGAGTACACTTTCTTTTTTTTTTTAATTAACATATAATGTATTATTTTTTTTCAGGGGTACAGGTCTGTGATTCATCAGTCTTACCATCTCACAGCACTCACCATAGCACATACCCTCCCCAATGTTCATCACCTAGACACCCTATCCCTCCCACCCTCCTCCCTTCCAGCCACCCTCAGTTAATGAAATGGAATGAGTTTGCCTCCTTATTTAATACAAATTTTCAGAGTAAGAAACTGATGTAATCAATGACATCTAATTGTGATTAATTTTTTTTAATTCAGTTTTGGTCTTTTTATTTTTAATTTGAAACTCCCTATAGAGTCATAGATTTTTGTTTATTCAGTCTGTTTCAATCAAAATCACTAATATTTTTGATACTCCAATTTTCACAAATTTAACAAGTACAAGAATCTTCAGGCTGACTTCTATATCCATATTAATGAATCTGTTAGTCTTAGAATTCTATACTTCGGGTGCATTATAAAGTTTATGCTTACCTTTCACATTACTTGAACCAGGTGTAGCATCAGCCATTATCCATACATTTTAGTGAGAAACCAAAAGCTTGTGGTTAGGTCATTGCTACTGGGATGTCAATGTTTTAAAATATTTTTAGGAGAAAGACATAAAATACATATTGATAAAATTGACTTCATTCTAATATTTCAAATTCCCAATGTATATTTAGAACATTGCAGACCTTTTATATAACTAAAATTGTTTTAACTTTTAAATTTTCTATTTCATTTTAAATCTTGGTTAATAAATTTTAACATTAGTTGTATTTTTTTACTGAATATATGCCAAATAATTATTTCTATAACATTAAAATCATTGAATATAATTTAAATATTATTTGTAGTTCTTGAACAGTGACAAATAGTAATATAATAGTCCTCTCAATAGATAGAAAGACAGACAGATACACAAACACAAACACCTAGCATTGTATATATAGTATTTAAAAAATATGTAGAAATATTCATTGTTTTAAATGCATTATAAGTCATTATAAACTGGATTCTATTAAATGTTTAGAATACTGTTTTGGGCATTATTTAATTGGTAGGAATGCCATAAGAAAGTGTTGCAGAATGAGTGGCTTACACAACAGAAATTTATTTTCTCACAGTTCTAGAAACTGGAAATCCAAGATTTAGGTGTGGCAGGTTTAGTTTCTGCTGGGGCTGTTCTGTCTCTGGTTTGCAAATGGCTGTCTCTGGCCATGTCCTCACATGGACTTTCCTCTGAAAGTGTGTATCTCTTTCTCATCTTATGAGGACACCCATCATATTAGATAGGGCTCCAACACATAGGATCTCATTCAAAATTAATGACTTCTGTAAAGACTTTATCTTCAAATATGGTGATATTCTGAGGTAATGGGGTTTGGGACCTCACTATATGAATTTGGGGAAAGTGCAATTCAGCTCATAACAAGCGCACTGATTTACACAGTGAGAAATTCACTGTGTATGGTTCAAGAGGCTGTAGTTCATCTTCTGGCTCTGGTATTTGGTGGCCTGTAGTAAGAAATTGAATTCTTAACGCACATTTTACTCTTGTCTAATGGGAGGGGATAGGATAGAATTAAATAGATTGTTCCAAAAATTAGAGATAATATTTGTGATGTGCTGTACACATAGGAGGTCAATAACTATGTCCTCTTGTTGCAAAACTTAATGTTCCTCCTGTTTCATGGAAAAAGCAAATTCAATAATATATATATTCTACCATAATTTTGGGGGAAAGTATCTCATTTGATCAAAATTTTAATGTCTATGTGTTTATGTCTAACATTGAATCTCCACTGGAACGTCACAACTGACATCTGGGTTTCTGACACATCGATCCCCTCAATTCTGGGCTTTCAACAACCTCTGTTTTCTCTCCAAGTTTGTCATGCTAATGTTACATTTTCTGGTTTTGCTTTGTATAAAAAATTTGATGCAAAAGTTGGGTATGCATCATTTCTGATGGCTGAATAATATTCCATTGTATATATGGACCACATCATCAATATGGATGGGACTGGATTATGCTGAGTGAAATAAGTCAAGCAGAGAAAGTTAATTATCATATGGTTTCACTAAATTGTGGAACATAAGGAATAGCATGGAGGACATTAGAAGAAGGAAGAGAAAATTGAACGCGGGGAAATCAGAGGGGGAGGTGAACCATGAGAGACTGTGGACTCTGAGAAACAAACTGAGGGTTTTAGAGGGGAGGACGATGGGGGGATGGGTTGGCCTGGTGATGGATATTAAGGAGGGCACGAACTTCATGGAGCACTGGATGTTATACATAAACAATGAATCTTGAAACACTGCATCAAAAACTAATGACGTACTGTATGGTGACTAACAAAACATTAAAAAAAATTGAAAAGTTCTATGTTGATAAGAACATACATGTCTTTGATATGGTATCAAAGGACACATTATATTAAATTAGTGGTTTATTTCACCATCATATACAAATTATAAGCAGCAAAATATCTTTTAAAAGTGTAATGTTTAAAAAAAAGTGTAATGTTTTTACCATAATTTTAAAAAGCTCTTATCCTTTGTTTAAGCTTTTTACAACAATAACAGACTTAAGATAATCTTTAATATTGATGCATGGAATTACCTTCTCATTGCAATAAATTTGTGACGGTATTTTATACAAGTAGAATTAAATATGTTTCATGAATTATTAACATAAAAATACTTGCATGGAAGTAAGTATCATAGGCAAAAAGCAGAAAATAGCTTTCAGTAGCTAGCATCTATACTTCAAATTTTGTGAAGGCAAAAATGACAATTTTTAATTTTAAAATAGTCAACAAACTACAGCGCATGATTTCAAATTGGTTTATTCATATGATCTGAATAAAAACCTCTATTTAACTTTCTCTAGCTGTAATCCATTCATTTTTGAATTTATGACAGGCCTCAGGGAAATGGACCAGCAAATGTATTAGCCTTTTGGTCTTCTGATTACACAGGAATGCCATCTAGTGTCAAAACAGCAACTGCATCCATTTTCTCTGTCCTCTGGAATACTCCTGATTGCTTTTGGGGGGAGGGAATAATACACTTTGCACCACTTCTCTATGAAATACACTTTAAAGAAAAATAACAATGAATATATGGGAACCTCCTGTATATAAACTATTAATATGAATAATGTAGTGCAACTAGGCTTTAGCTAGTCTTGGATTTACTTTTTATAGGCTGAAAAACAAATTTAATATGATGCAAATAAAATAAAATAAAAAATAAAACAAAACAAAACAAAATAAAATAAAATAAGATAAAATATTAAGCCAAGCCATTCTTTATAAGCAATTGTGTTAAGGATAAAAGTTTGCAAAGGTAATTACTACCCTGTAAGCTCAATGTTACATCAATTTATGCTTTAATTTTAGGTTAAATAACAATTCAGGAATGCATAGAAAATGTATTTTTGTTACTGTTCATAATTAATTTGCTATTGTTAATATGTTTTGAAAATGGGGAAACCACTAAATCTAGTTAAAATATTGTCTGAAATTATAGTAGTTATATCTATTACTATTTATTAAATTTATTACTAAAATAATAATCCATTTATAATTTTTTCATATAAACTTCTCATGCTTTGCTAGTTTGCTATGAGAAAATTTTCTGAATTTCATTTAAACTGAGTACCAAATGAAAATGAAAAACATGTTTGTTAAATCGGTTTATTAGTTTCTTCTTTTGTAGCTGACTTTTATTATAAGTACAAGAATTTGCAGACACTTCATTTTCCTCTCTGGGAAGCCAGTTTCATTTTACAAGTGCAGTGAAGTATTGCTTCATTAATTAATTTTCTATCATGTAGAACCATGTTTTACAAATGGTAGCAGATACTGGAGCGGAATTTGGTAATAAAAGGCAGGAGAGAAAGGTGCAGATGGAGGGGGACTTGGATGAACGGGGGAAATTAAGTAAGACAAGGAAAGAGACAGTAGATAGTGGGGTGATTCAATTCAGCAACAACAGTGGCTTGTTTTTCTGGATCTGAAAGACACACTTGCATATACCATCAGTGCAGGCTTGAGCAAAGACTTTCTGCTTTAGCTTTAACATTGGGCCACTGCAAAAAAAAGGACATCCCCAAGTACTGGCACCTATGAGAACCCGGCCCACAGCTAAGACCAGCTGGAGCCTGCTTTGCGTCATACCTTAGATTGACATTCATATACAGCCACCAATTCTGATGTAACTCAAACTGAAATAGTGGAAAGCAGAGTTAAAACTCAATTATGAGGTCAGGCATACCTGGTTATTATGTGTGGATTTCCTGTGTACCATGTGTAATACGACGTAATGATCAGATACATCACAAAAAAATACAGTGATACTATAGTTATGTTACATAGGAGAATCATATTGCAGTGAAGAATTCCAAGTGAATTTATGTAATAATAAGAGACTAGAACCAGGATTCGAGCCTAGGTCTGACTGGTTTTAAAATCCACCCTTTGGCTGCTGTTAACATAAAGCATCTGTCAGTCAATTTACATTGTTAAGTATATACATTTGACAAAATCATCTTAATTGTTGCCCTTTTTAATAATATAAAACAGTGATATCTGTGTGGTTTTTTGAACTTATTAAAAACTGGGGACACAGGACAGAAAATATTTGAGATGATTTACTTCTTCAAATTGTTAACAGTTCAGTGGAAAAGTGAATGATTTAAATAAGGTGTTAGTAAAGAATTAGAACTTTTGCGATAGAAATGTGTAAAATTAATGGTGGATAATGTGGTGTTGACATGTCGACAATAACACCTGAAGTGGCAGTAGAAAGTATTAATAGGGAGACAATAAATGAATGAAGTCATGAAGGATCAGTAGGTGTTCATATGGGGGAAATGAGTAAGGGGAGGTCACTGCATGTGGAGGAAACAGGACAAAATTGAGGCATACATTAGCTTGATATTATCAGTGTATTGCAAGTAGTTTATTAAGCTTGTAAGGTTGTGAGGATTACATGAAGTAATCCATGTAAAGCAATTTGTACAATTCTTGTCCTGGTAAATAGCAAATAATGCCACAGACATTAGTAATGCTCTACAATAATAGGCTGCTGTGGGTAAATACCATAGTAGGAGACAAACCAGCACCTTAAGTGAGAGAATGATCCCCAAGTACCTATTACAGACTATGATAAATACTCTTTTCTCTCTCTCTTTTATTTTTCCTGTCAATAAAAATCACTAAAGTATTCTAAGTTGGGAGTATGAGGATGAATTTTGAATATTAGGATGACCACCCCATTAGTTAAATTATGGAGAACTGATTAGAAAACAATGTGATGCAAATTAGGAAAAGGATGCTTAAGGCAATAACACAAGCAACAGCAGGATGGAGAGGAGAAACTTGTAATTGAAATTTTGCAAAACAGTATAGATGGGATTTTGCCAATGAGAAGACAGAGGGGTGTCAAGGATGTCTTCCAAATTACTGACCTGGTCGCTCTAGTGATGGTGTGTCCAAGAAATTCAGAGCCAGAGCAACAACGCTAATGAGACACTTACTTCAATACACTACCATGAACTCAATACTCAACAAAAATGTCATTCCCCCAAGCGTAAGCACTTTGTCAATTCCAGTTTTTCAAAAATGCCAACTCTTGAGGTTAACTTCTCATGAAAGTAGACGGCATGACAGAGACTAATGTGCTAGAATTTCATTAAGGAGAATGCTTGGGATTTGTGGAAGAACAGGAAAGGAAGAGCATTTGGACAGAGACCAAAGTATGTGATGCAATTTAATAAAGGCTTCACTGCCGTACGTGGATCTCTGAAGCCAAGAGAACTCCGGGTTTTCACTCACTCTGACATGTCTATGATCCTTTTATCAGTATATCCATTGGGCAATAGATTTGGGCTGCACCAGAAAGGTCCATGACCACACAGAAGGTAGCTTCTTTAGCCTTGGTACGTCCCTAAGAGAGCAGATAGGTGAAGGGTGTTGGCTGCCAGCATCAATCCCTATACAACTAATTGAGAACTCTCATTATCTGCCCCACTTAGAATACATTCTCTCTTCAGCTTTTTTTTTCTCTCTTCAGCTTTTAAGAGCTACCTTAATATATACCTGAAGCTCAAGAAGAAAACTTAATTTTTCTAATGGTGTTGCTGTCTCTTAATATTTGTCTTATATCTTAGTGGTTCGTCACTGATTTTGAATATGATTCTTGAATACTAACGTATCTCAACTTACATTTTTGCATT
>JAQQSY010002292.1:0-13773 GCA_028646535.1 Procyon lotor
TTTTTTTTTTAATTCCAAGTCATTTTATTTTATTGTGGTAAAATATATATAGCATAACATTTACCATCTTAATCATGTTTAAGTGTACAATTCAGAAGCATTTTTAAGCACATTCACATTGGTGTGCAACCTTCCCCACCATGGCTCTCTAGAACTTTCCATCTTCCCACACTGAAACTGGGTCCCTATTAAATGCTAACTTCTCATTGCCCTCCCTCAGCTGCAGCCCCCCTTCTGTTTCCCTTTGGTAATGAATTTGGCAACTCTCGGGACTCCCATCAATGGAACCATACAGCATTTGTCGTCTTGCGACTGGCTGATTTCAGGCAGCATAATGTCCTCAAGGTTCATCCATGTTGTAGCCTCGGTCAGAATTTTTTCCTTTTTAAAGACTGAGTAACATGCCACTGTATGGCTATACCACCTTTTGCTTATCCCGTTCCTCCGTTGATAGACCCTTGGGTAGCTTATACATCTTACTTAGAGTGACCAACGCTGCTGCGAACGTGGGCATACAAATATTGAAGAGCCTGCTTTCTCTCTCTCTTTCTTTTTTTTTTTTAAAGATTTCATTTATTTATTTGACAGAGAGAGATCACAAGTAGGCAGAGAGGTAGGCAGAGGGAGAAGGGAAAGCAGTCTCCCCTCCGAGCGGAGAGCCCAATGCAGGGCTCGATCCCAGGACCCTGAGATCATGACCTGAGCCGAAGGCAGAGGCTTTAACCCACTGAGCCACCCAGGTGCCCCCTATTCTGAATCATTTGAAGGTCAATTGCAGACATGATACCCCCCTTTTTTAAAATTAAAGATTTTATGTATGTATGTATGTATGTATGTATGTATGTATTTATTTGATAGAGATGCAGTGAGAGAGGGAACACAAGCAGAGGCAGGAGAGCGAGAAGCAGGCTCCCCACTGAGCAGGCAGCCTGACTTGGAGCTCCATCCCAGGATCCTGGGATCATGACCTGAGTCCAAGGCAGATGCCCAACGACTGAGCCACTCAGGTGCCCCGCAGACATGATACCCCTTGGCCCCTAAATAATTAATTATGTGTTTCCTAAAACACAAGCTCAGCATAGTGATTAAAATCAGACTCATTTAAAATAGATACAATTCTACAATTTACAGCCCTCATTCAGACTTTACCAACCTCCTATTTAGTATTTATTACCAATTCATTAATAAATGATTAATTATTAATAAATGATTATTGTTTAATCATTAACTTATTACTGATAAAGAAAATTCTAGGGGCACCTGGGTGGCTCAGTGGGTTAGGGCCTCTGCCTTCAGCTCAGGTCATGATCTCAGGGTCCTGATATAGAGCCCTGCATCGGGCTCTCTGCTCAGCGGGGAGCCTGCTTCCCCCCCCCCCCCCCCCGCCTGCCTCTCTGCCTACTTGTGATCTCTCACTCTGTCAAATAAATAAATAAAATCTTAAAAAAATTAATTTAGGAATTTAGATAGATTACAAAGAGAATACAAAGAGTTCTTGTCTATGCCTCACTTGCTTAACGTCTCACGTAACTACATTTTGCAAAAGGAAGAACCCAACACTGTTCCATTACTAAAACTAAACTCTGGATTTTATTCATGGATTTTTCCCACCAGTGTCCTTCTTCTGTTCCATGATCCCATCCAGGCTCCTTCACTGCGTTTATCAGGCATCCCTTTCTTTTTTTTCTTTTCTGGTTTCCACCTAAGTGTCAAATATCGGGTGCTTCATGTCATTTTTTTTTAAACCAAGATATAGGGGCACCTGGGTGGCTCAGCGGGTTAAGCCACTAACCCTTGGCTCAGGACATGATCTCAAGGTTGTGAGATCAAGCCCCACATCTGGCTTCCCGCTTAGCACAGAGTCCGCTTGGGAATCTCTCTCTGCCCTTCCCCTTGTCACTCACATACTCTCTCTCTCATCTTCTCTCTTGAATGAATAAAATCTTTAAAAAAATAAAATAAATAAAAATGAAGCTATAATCTTATTGAAATATAATCACATACCATAAAATTAACCCTTTTGAAATATATAATTTTGTGGGGGTTTTTTTAGATTTTATTTATTTGACAGAGACAGAGAGAGAGAGAGAGAGAGAGAGAGAACACAAGCAGGGGGAGTGGGATAGGATGAATCAGGCTTCCCACCAAGCAGGGAGCCCAGTGCGGGGTGGGATCATGATCTGAACCAAAGGCAGACGCTTAATGACTGAGCCACCCAGGTGCCCCTCGTGGGTTTTTTTGTTTTTGTTTTTGTTTTTAGTATATTCACAAAATTGTACAATCATTATCACTAATCTAATTCCAGAACATTTTTTTAAATTAAAAAAATATATTTTATTTATTTATTTGACACACAGAGAGAGAGAGATCACAAGCAGGCAGAGAGGCAGGCGGGGGGTGGGGTGCAGGGGAGGGAAGCAGGCTCCCTGCTGAGCAGAGAGCCTGATGCGGAGCTTGATCCCAGGATCCTGAGATCACGACCTGAGCCAAAGGCAGAGGCCCCAACCCACTGAGCCACCCAGGTGCCCCTAATTCCAGAACGTTTTCATCACTCCAAGAAGAAACTCCATGCCATTAACTGCCACTCCCTATTCCTCCTTTTCCCCAGTGCCTGATAATGACTAATTTACTTTCTGTCTTTATGGATTTGCCAGTTCTGGACATTTTCTATGGAATCATACAACACGAAGCCTTTTATTTCTGGCTTCTTTCACTCAGTGTCATGTTTTCAGTCTCATCCACACTGTAGTGTGTATGTGTCCAAGCTTCATTCCTTTTTATGGCCGAGTAACATTCCATTGTATGGACATACCGCATTTTGACCAGCCATTCATTCCTTGATGGATATTTAGGTTCTTTCCACCTTCTGGTTGTTGTGAACAGTGCTGATATGGACATTTGCATACAAGTTTTTGTGTGGACATAGGCTCTCATTTCTCTTAGGTATATATATGCCTCAGAGGGGACCTGATGGGTCCAATGGGAACCCCAGGTTCACCCACGTGCTTTCCCTGCTCCGGCCTTGAAATTAACAATTTTGACAAAAAGCCTTCATTCTTATCTTCAATAATAACATTTGCAAACCAGGAGCTGGGTGTGCTTACTGCTACTGGGGTGTCATTACCTCTTGAGCTCTATCAGGGGACAGAGGTGGAAAACACACACACACACACACACACTCACACACACTCACACCCTTGCCTGTACCCATTTCTGTGTCAAAACCCTGAAGTTTAGACAGATACCTCCAATTATTATTTTTTTACCTCAAATATTATTTATTTATTCATGAGAGATAGGGGGGCAGAAGCAGAGGGAGAAGCAAGCCCCACAGAGCGGGGAGCCTGACATGGGACTCGATCCCAGGACCCTGGGATCATGATGCAAGCCAAAGACAGACGCTTAACTGACTTGAGCCACCCAGGTGTCCCAAGGCCTCTTCTTATTAGCATTGATGCATCACACATGGGTGCAAGAAATGTACACAAGGGTGTCCGCCATGACATGGCTTATAATTGCAGAAACTTGGAAGCCATTATTACACAAATATTCCAGTGTATTGAAATACTTAAATCCACAGCAGCTAGTGTCTAAGATGGAATATTGTGCCCCAGGGAAAAGGGAAGGAAAAAGATCTACACGTAACAATCTAACTACACCTCTGAAACCCGTGACTGGGTAGAGAAAACAGTAGCTGAAGGATACAGTTGATGTAAAAATGAATATTGTGTGTTTTCTCAGGTACGTGTAATAGATGGAGATAGGTCTGCATGAATGTGTGTGCTTTTAACAGTGCTTACCTGTGAAGTCTGGGGATGAGACCTAGACTGAAGAGGGGGCGGGCTTCAGATTTGATCTGTAGGGATTTTTAAAATATGCTACTTTCATGTCTTTATCTATTAATTAATTCTACCATCTCTGTTGTTTCTGGGCATGTTTCTAGTAATTGATTTTTCTCCTCATTATGGGTTGTAGTTTTCTGCTTCTTTGCTTGTCTGATGAGTTTCAGTTTAATGCCTGACCCAGTGGATTTTACCTTGTGCCCCCCGGATACTTTTTAATTTCCTCTGCATGTTCTTGAGCTTTGTTCTGGGATACAATTAAGTTGTTGGAAATAGTTTGATCCTTTCCAGCCTTGCTATTAAGTTTTGCAAGGCAGGATCAGAATAGTCCTTAATCTGGGGCTAATTTTTTCTCCACTTCCTTATGAAGTTTTTCCACCCTGGCTGGTAGGAACACCAAGTGTTTACACCCTGTGTGAACTCTGAGGGTTTTTTCCTCCGCTGCTTTCAAGTGACTCTGTCCCTGGTGTCATCACCTGTATATGCCCATTAGCTCTCAGACCCTCAAAGGATCTCTGCATTGATTGAGCTCTCCCTTTCCCTTCCCCTCAGCTGTCTTTTTTCCAGGACTCTGCTCTGCAAACTGTAGCCTTCTTACCCTTTCTAGAACCCCAGCTCTGACTCCTCAAGGTCTGAAAAGTGTTATTTTACACATTTTGTCTATTTTTTTTCCCAGTTGTTCCAAACTGGAGGTGAGGAGCGTGTAAATCTGATTCCCAAGACTCCATTTTAGCCAGAAGATATTGCTTTGATTTTTTTTTAAAGGAAGCATATACATGTTTTATTATTTTTTTTTATTTATTTTTTTTTTCATATACATGTTTTAAAATACAGTTTAAGTTAACATCTTTGGAGCCATTTTTAGGCACTATGCCTTTTATGTATATTGTTTTATTTTTCCTCCCTGTGACATGGGTACTGCTGTTAATCCCATTCACAGATGAGAAAACTGAGGCACAGAGCAGGCGAATGACTTGCCCAAGGTCATCCAGCCAGTGAGTGGTAGGAAGAAGGAACAAATGTGGTCACCTGGCTCTAGAGGCTATGCCCCTGACTCCTGCCCTCTGCCATCCATGCAGTTAAGAGCTACTTTTTTCTCTCTTTTCTTTGTTTACTGAGATGAAATTTATATACCATAAAAGTAACCGTTTTAAAATGAACA
Organism: Procyon lotor; assembly: GCA_028646535.1. Classification (NCBI taxonomy): domain Eukaryota; kingdom Metazoa; phylum Chordata; class Mammalia; order Carnivora; family Procyonidae; genus Procyon; species Procyon lotor. The sequence continues at coordinate 5,005 of JAQQSY010002292.1, forward strand.
ATTAATTCAGTGGCATTTAGTACATTCACAATGTTGTACAACCCCACCTCTATCTAGTTCCAGAACATTTCTATCACCCCAAAGGAAATCCCATCCCCATTAGCAGCCACTCCCTATCCCTCCTTGGCCAGCCCCCGGCAACCACTAGTTTACTTTCTGTGTCTATGGATTTGGCTGTTCTGGGCATTTCATATACAAGAAATCATACACTGTGTGGCCTTTTGTGTCTGGCGTCTTTCACTCAGCGCATTGTTTTCATCATTCATCCACATCGTAGTATGAATCAAGGCTCCATTCCTTTTCATGGCTGAATAATATTCAATCGTGTGGCTAGATTGCATTTTATCCACTGATGGATAGTGATAAAAGAGACAGCTTGGGCTGTCTCTTGCTCTTCGTTGTTGTGAATAGGGAGGAATTACTTTAAAAATTTATTTTAAAAGGTTTATTAAAGTAATCTCTAATCCCAGCGTGGGGCTCAAATTCATGACCTTGAGATCGAGAGTCACATGCCCTTCCGACTGAGGCAGCCTGGCAACCCAGGAACTACTTTCGAAGGTCGGAATGGATGAAAAGAAAAGAGAGGGTCCCAGCTAGCAGCTAGTCCAAACCCACATTTATAGTCGAGGAAAGTGGGCACTTAGGTCTACATTTGTTCCTAGTCCATGCTTGAGCTGCTCAGTTGTTCAGCCAATATTCACGAGCACTTACTGTGTGCATGTCCTGTGCTGGGGCAAGGACACCACCTTATGGGGCTAGAAGTGCTTCTCAGGAGGCTGAGACATGAAGGCTAAGGAGAGAGTCCACTGACTGGAAAGTAAGGGGAAGAGTGTCCCATGCAGCGAGAACAGCCAGTGCAAAGGTCCTGAGGCAGGTGTGAATCTAGTGTGTGGGAGGCTGTGCGGGGAGGCTGGAGGTAGTGAGCCAGGGAGCAAGGATGAAGGGAAAGGAGAGCAAGGAAGTTGGCAGTGTCCCGCTCCCACAGGGCCTCATGGATCATGGTAGGAGTTAGGATTTTTATCCTGAGTGTGGCAGGAGCAAAACAGAGTGGGAGCCGGGGAAGGGTAAGATGTGATTTTAGATTCTGCCTTGGGAGGCAAGAGGTTGGGGCAGTGTGGGGTAGGAGACCATGGGGCTTGGGTCTCCAAATCAGTTTGCCAAACACAACGTGGGGTATCCCATAAATCCCACCCATGGATCTCTCTAATACCCACCCGGGTAGCATTTTCAAACCACTGAGTGAGATCTGGGAGTTCTGTGAAGCAGCCGGACTGATAGCTATTATTGAGAGTTTTCACTTTACTATGAAGAATGCTCGAGCAGAAGGGGGTCTGTCCATGCTTGTGTGGCTATTTGAAGCTATCACTCCGGGTGCACGGCACACAGCAAGCCAGTGAGTGTTTGTGAACCAGCGGGAATGGAAACAGGGATCCCAGATGTAAAGCCTTCTCGGGGGTTTCTCTGGCGAGCCCCCTTGCCTGCTTCATCTCCGGGTCCCCCATGCCCTTTAAAGAATGTTCACCTTGATCCCACTGCACAGCCCAAGAACGTGAGGTTTAGATGAGAAGGGAACGTGAAGAGTAAAAATACTAATGACGGAGAAATAGTGGTAAGAGAAACGAAATCGTTTACAAAGTTTCTCTTAACGTGTGTTTGATTTTTTAAAAAAATATTTTATTTATGAGAGGTAGAGATCGTTAGTAGGCAGGCAGAGGGGAGGAAGTAGGCTCCCCGCTGAGAAGAGAGGGCCATGCGGGGCTCGATCCCAGGACCCTGAGATCATGACCCAAGCTGAAGGCAGAGGCTTGAACCCACTGAGCCACCCAGGTGCCCTGTAATGTGTGTTTTAAATGTCTTGAAATTGCCTTCAGAGAAAATGTCACCCCCTCGCCTCCCAGCCACCTGCCCCAGCAGTGGTCTGCAGCCCACCTGTGCACAAGTGTTTGGAGGGGCAGGTCTGCCCCCTGCCCTCGTCTGTCGGGCCATGGGATCTCCTGGGGCAGGGGAGCTCTTTCTGATCCCACACGCCATTGGGCTTGGTCACAGGGAACTCACCTGCAGTGAATTAATTCGGTGAGGCCAAGTGCATGCAAAAAAACCTTTGCCTAGGACCCATCCATAGAACCTTCCCGTGACGTTCACCAGCAGTAGCGTTTTCAAGCCAGTGCACGAGACTGGAGAATGAAAGGAGACAATCCTGCCAATAATTGTTATTTGGAGCATTACTCTTACTATGAAAAATACTCAGTGTTTCATGTTGAGCCAAAACCATCGCCAAAAACCTTCATCTCCCTGCCGCTGTGTGCCAGGGCTGGAGGATTCACTGTTCCTACTGTGTCTGGGGCCATCTGGGGAAGAGTCCTGGTTCTCAGCTCTACGTGTGGGGAATTAAGAGGTAGACACTTGCTGGACCACATGGAGAATCCAGGGAAAGAAAGCGTCAATATTTCCCCCAGAAAGGGACACATGTGGCGAGTAATCTGTAGCCCAATTTCGTGCCCAATTCATGATGTTTCTAAGCCACCTTATGCTCAAGGTCATTAGGGGGTCCCTAAGGAGTTGGATCCCTCTGTAAACATATACGGAGACCTTGCTATGTAGCAGGGTCTAATAGAATTAAAATAATTCTTAAGAAGTGTAACGAAGGAGAAAGTGTAGTAACAACAGCCCAAACAAGAGTAGTAATGGCAGCCAATATTAACTGAGCACTTACTATGTGCCAGGCATGGCTTGGAGTTCTTCGTGTGAACTTGCTCCTTTAATTCTTATAGCTACCTTGTGAATTAAGTACTTTTTTGTCCTGATTTTATGGATGAGGAAGCTGAGGCTCAGAGAGGTTAAGTAACTGGCCTGAGGTCACACAGCGTTCAAACTGGGCTGCTTAGCTCAGAAGGCCGCAGTGTTATGCTGCTGCCCATGGAGATGTGGAGAGAGCTTGAGATGGGGGGGGAGGGGACAGGGGGAGGAGCGGGGAGCTTTGGGGCAGACCAGCACCTCCACCTTCCCTTCCACTCTGCACACGGAGTCAGGAGCCCCACCTGGTTTCTGAGGATGGGTCAGTGTACCCCCTGGGAGCGCATTCACCCTGGGGCCCTCGCCTAATGCCACAACACTCTTGTCTCCTCTCCCTCCCAGGAGTTGGAGAAGCTCGGGCTTGGTGATAGTGTGGACCTGCACGTGTATGAGATTCCCGTGGAGTACCAGACAGTCCAGAGGCTCATCCCTGCCCTGTGGGAGAAGCACAGCCCACAGGTGAGTGGGGTGAAGGCAGGTGCTCCCTCATCAAGACCTGCAGGTGGGCACCTCACACATGGACGATTTGTGTGTGGCTTTGTTCCTGCTTCATTCACGTGGCCGATGCCCTGGCCTTGTCCCCCAAAGGGCCATACTTTTCTGGGTTACCTGTGGATGTCAGGGAGGAGAGCAAACATCTGGGACCTTCCAGAGCCTGGCTCCATCCTACTGGATAGTTGGTATCAGTCGTGACGCGTGACTATGTGACAGTCAGAACACACCTTAGCCCAGCTTAAGCGCCACTGTTGGCATGCTTCAGATATAGCTTGATCCAGGCACTCTCTCAGTGGTATCAGCGTTCCCTCTTGGCCATTCAGCTTTGCTTTGCACTTCATTTTCGCTTTGGCAAAGACAGACAGCTGCCAGCTGATACCCTCCCAACTGGGCCCCTCAGCAGAAGGAGAACAACTTTCCTTTTGATCGTTTCCCAGAGTCCATGGCTGATGCTCTCTGGTGCACCTGGGTCCCGTGCCAGTCCCTGAGCCAAGCACTATGGCTGGGGGTTGGAGGAAGGAAGAAATGCTCTGATTTGTGAGGCCTGTGTCCCATGCCTACTTTGGTGGCCAGGGAGTGGTATCGCCTCTCTCCATACCTCCTGGAAGGAGAAGGGGACTTTGGGGGTCCCACAAAGGGAAAATGAGAATGGGAAGGAACTGGCTATTGCCGGATGTGGTGGAATGGAGGCCAGACAGGAGCTACACATGCCCATCTGCGACCACACCCAGACAGTGGACTCGGAGAGCCCCAGGGGGTCAGGAGTGAAAGCTGCCTGGGAAGTTCCGGGGGAGGGGTGGACGGGGGGTGTCTGGCCTCTCTGATGGGTGAGATGCTAGTCACCTGTGGGGGCCCCACCCAGCTTCCCAGGCTAGCCTGCCCTTGCAGATTTTCCAAGGTCGACCCCTGGAAACTTCCTTCCTACAGGAGCCCTTCTGTTGGGTCTCAAGTGGAATCCATCCCTTTGTAGAGGGCGACCTGGAGGCTTAGTGAGATGTCATTGAAGGCTCTGCGAGTGGGCATTTTCTTCTGCTCTGTGTGTGCCATCCAGCCTTTTTCTAGTTAAACAAACCAACAAAATTACCCCAAAGGATGAATGTGTTTTAAAAAAAAATGTCCACGCCGTAGAGAATCAGTCTTGATGAGTCAAGGGGCACCGCGGTTCCGGCTGTCACTCACACACACACAGGTGTTCGGCTCCGCGCAGGTGCCCACATGCGTGTGGTTGAAAGCAGTCCGCGTGGACACGTCTCCCGGGGCTGCTGTAGCAGACGCTGTAGACACTTAGAAACAGGACTTCGAACCGGAAGTCCACGATCCGCGGGCTTTAGCAGCAGCGCCCCCTCCCGCCTGGTCCCCTGCAGCTTCTGGGGGCTCCCCACGTTCCTTGGTTTGTAGCCGGGTCTCTCCCGTGTCTGCGTCTGTGGTCACACGGACTTCCCCACCCGTCTCTGTCTTTCCTTTCTGTGTCTCTTTGAAGGACATGTGTCTGTGGATTTGGGGCCCACATAATGCAGGGGGGTCTCATCACGGGATCCTTTACTTGGTTGTATCTGTGAAAAACCCTTTTTCCAAATAAGGTATTGGTCACGGTTTCCAGGTGATGGAACAGGGACAGTTTTTTGTTTTTGTTTTTGTTTTGTTTTGTTTTGCGGGAGGCGGGGGCGGGGTTGGTCTCAGGGGAGCATCACCATTCAGCTCCTTTTACTACAGCAGCTGCTTTGTCTTCACGTTCCCCGATATTCAATTTATGGACCTCCAGGCGTGGGCCATCCAGTCAGTGAATGAATGAACTTTGTAAGTCCAGAGAGTTCCATTCTGCTGAAGCGTGGCCCCCTAGATGTTATCAGGCCATTTCCTAGGACCCTTTAAATGTTCCACTAGGCACATTTTTGAAATGTCAGAAAAAACGGGTGAAATAAATTTTAATAATATTTCCAATAGAGGCGTCTGGGTGGCTCAGTTGGCTAAGCGTCTGCCTTCAGCTCAGGTCATGATCCCGAGGTCGTGGGATCGAGCACCACATGGGCTCTCTGCTCAGCTGGGAGCCTGCTTCCCTCTCACCTCTCTCTGCCTGCCTTTCTGCCCATTTGTGATCTCTCTCTCTGTTAAATAAATAAATAAAATATTTAAAAATAAACAAAATAAAAAAATAGTTGAAATTCAACTGTATTCTGTGCGGTGCCCTGCCTTTTATAAATATTTTATCATGAGCATCTTATTACCTAGGTCATTAAAAAAATCTCCCTTACGTTATTTCTTTTTCATTTTTTTTCAAGTCAAATTCAATTAGCCAACTTACAGTATTTCATTAGTTTCAGACGTAGCGCTCAGTAATTTATCTCCCTTATGTTGTTGTAACAGCTGGGCAATTTTTAGTAATGAATGTAACTGTTCTTCCATTATTGAGCCTGCCAGTGTTTTCATGGTTTTTTTTTTTTCTTCTCAATTTTAGAAAAAACACTGACGTGATCACTGAAAGATTGTTACCTCTTTGATCATAGATGAGATTCCTGGAGGTTATACCTTGTCTTTTGTATTTGGCACTATGTCTTGAAGGTCCTTCCTTACAGAACTGCTTTGGAGGGGGCACCTGGGAGGCTCAGTCGGTTAAGCATCTGCCTTCAGCTCAGGTCATGATCTCAGGGTCCTGGGATCGAGCCCCACATCGGGCTCTCTGCTCAGCGGGGAGCCTGCTTCCTCCTTCTCCCTGTGCCCCTCCCACCACTCATGCTCTCTCTCTCCCCCCCTCTCTGTCTCAAATAAATAAATAAAATCTTAAAAAGGAAAAAAAAAAACCCTGCTTTTGGCACATTAACCACTACATAGAACCTCATAATTTATTTAGCCAGCCCCCTGCTAATGGCCAAGGAGGTGGTTTCTGGTATTTGCTTGGCTTAACACAGCTGCAATGAACATCTTTGCATAGTGCACATTCGGGCATGTTTCCTGTGCAGAACTTTCAATGGGGTGACCGTATGGTTCATTCCAGTGGCTAGGGGCCAGAAACAACGTGACCCCGTCCGGGGTGGATGCTGTCGTCTCCTTGGCCTGGGGGGAGGGGACCCACAGTCTCATGGCCAAACCCTGTTAAGCCCTGCCCCTCTGTCTGCAGCTCGTGGTGCATGTGGGGGTGTCGGGCATGGCGACCACAGTCACGCTGGAGAAGTGCGGGCATAACAAGGGCTACAAGGGGCTGGACAACTGTCGCTTCTGCCCCGGCTCCCAGTGCTGCGTGGAGGACGGCCCGGAAAGCATTGACTCCATCATCGACATGGACGCCGTCTGTAAGAGGGTCACTACGCTGGGCCTGGATGTGTCGGTGACCATCTCACAGGATGCCGGCAGGTAGGGCGCCTGGGGGGTGAGCGTAAGCGTGAGCGGTGGCTTCCCTCGTCCACTGACCCAGGCCAGTGTCGGGCGAGCCAAGGGTGTTGACGTTGGCGTCTCTGGGTTAAGCACTCACCAGTCACGAGGTCTGGAGCGAAGCATATGCTCGTAGAGATCCCCCTGATTCCGCTTCCAGAACTCATGATGTGTGGGCCTGCCCACGTGTCCCCGCCCAAGCCCTGGCGTCTGCCGCCTGGACACTGCCCCTCGACACCTCCCTGGTGGTCCTCCTGCCCCCCTGGCCCGGCCCTAACAGTCCTCCCTCTCTGAGCCTTTGGTTTCTGTGTTAGTTTTCTGTGGCTGTTAGCACGAGACCTGTCAACTTGGCTTAGGACAACCAAGATTCATGGTCTTCCAGTTCTGGAGGCTAGAAGTCCAAAGCCAAGGTGTTGGCAACGTTAGCTGCTTCTGGAGCCTTTGGGGGAGACTCTGTTCCCTGCCTCTCTCCCGGCTTTTGGTGGCTGCTGGTAGCCCTTGGGGTTCCCTGGCTTGGGGCTGTGTCACCCTGATCTCTGCCTCCATCTCCCCACGGCCTTCTTCCCTGCGTGTGTGTGTTCACATGGCCTTCTTACAAGGACCCCAGTCGCTGGGATTTAGGACTCACCCAAATCCAGTATGATTTCATCTTGACTAATTAAATCTGCAAAACCCCTATATCCAAATAAGGTCACATTTTGAGGTTCCGGGTAATCATCAATTTGGGGAAGAAACTCTAGCCTATTACAAGTCTTTTATACATTTAAATCAGACGGTGTTCTAGAATAAAATCCCAACCTATCTCCACCATCCACGGGGTGTGTGTGGTCAGGCCCCTGCCACCTCTCCCCCCCTCATCTGACTTCGCTCTTCCTGCCCCTGCTGCACGCCAGCCCCACCAACCAGCCTCCTCTGGCTGCTCCAACACATCATCCTCACTCGAACCTCAGGGCCTTTGCACATGCTGTGGCCGTTCATCTCCCTCTCATAAGGCATCTTTCAGGCCTTAGCTCCAACAGGTGGGCTCCTTGGGGGGGTCTCCTCAACCTCCCAGACAAAGTTGAGTCCTCTCTGCTCTATGTCCTGTTAGCACCAGTATCTCTGTTTCTCAGCAGTCTGTACACTTCTTGAGCCCAAAGGCAGCAGGTGGCAGATTCAGTAGACTGAATGGAGTAACCGAATTTGCCACCATGCTGTTTTTATTTTTTAATTTTAATTTTTTAAAAATTTTTATTTATTTGACAGAGAGAGATCACAAGTAGGCAGAGAGGCAAGCAGAGAGATAGGGGGAAGCAGGCTCCTTGCTGAGCAGAAAGCCTGATGCGGGGCTCGATCCGAGGACCCTGAGATCATGACCTGAGCTGAAGGCAGAGGCTTTAACCAACTGAGCCACCCAGGCGCCCCACCATGCTGTTTTTAAAACTAATTCTGAATTGCACAGATAATTCTAGAATATCTTCTCATATGTTCCCATCGTGAAAAATTCTCTTGCCCTCTCTCCTTCTCCCTAGCAATCCCTCTGTTAGATGTAAGACTTAATTGTAAAACCTCCTACACCTTTCCATAGACAGTTAACCCTTGAACAACATGGCCGGTAGGGGTGCTGACCAAACCCCTGCATAATTGAAAATTATGTCACATTTGACTCCCCACTCCCCAAACTTAGCTACTAATATACCTCTGTTGACCAGAAACTTACTAATCACATAAACAGTTGATTAACACACATTTTGTTCGTTATATGTATTATATACTGTATTTTTACAATAAAGTCAGCCTGAGAAAAGAAAATGTTATTAAGAAAATCATAAGGAGGGGCACCTGGCCGGCTCAGTCAGTGGAGTATGCAACTCTTAATCTCCGTGGGTTTGAGCCCCACGCTGGGCATAGAGCTTACGTTAAAAAAAAATCCTAAGGAGGGGCGCCTGGGTGGCTCAGTCGTTAAGCGTCTGCCTTCGGCCCAGGTCAGATCCCGGGGGCCTGGGATCGAGCCCCGCATCGGGCTCTCTGCTCTGCAGGAAGCCTGCTTCTCCCGCTACCATTCCCTCTGCTTGTGTTCCCTCTCTCGCTGTGTTTCTCTCTGTCAAATAAATAAAATCTTTAAAAAAAAAAAAA
>JAQQSY010002293.1:0-13772 GCA_028646535.1 Procyon lotor
CTGACGGGCGTCCGGGGGGCTCCGGTCTCCGACCCCTCTGACGGGCGTCCGGGGGGCTCCGGTCTCCGACCCCTCTGACGGGCGTCCAGGGGGGGCTCCTGTGGCTGTCAATTCCTGTTTGAGAGATTTATGTGGTGTAAGTTGAGTCCACTTGTGAATTCCAGGTTTTCTTAAAGAACACGTGGGCACCTTCTTTGAACCACCCCTGCCCACTGAGAAGGCAGAAGCGATCAGGAAAATAGGCTTTGGGACCAACAATAAAATCTTCCTGGAGTTTGAGGAACCCTTCTGGGAGCCAGACTGTCAGCACATCCAGCTGGTGTGGGAGGACACGTCGCCCCTGGAGGACGTCGCGTCTGAGCTGCAGGACATCTGGTTCAAGAAGCTCATTGGCTTTTTGGTCCTGCCTTCCTTTGAGTATGTATGCGGCTTGAGTTTCTCTGAGGACACTTCAGGGGTGAGCTCTGAGGGGCTGGTTCATTGGCTTTAGTTTGGTTGAGAATCTAGCCGTGTGTTGATTCACTGGGAGGTGTTTCTGGAGGGTTTCTGGCGGGATTCCGAGGGCACCCAAGAGCGCTGATGACAGGCACCGGGGCCCTAACCACCCCAGGGCGGGACAGAAGCCTCCTGTGGGCAGCCTGTTGGCGTGTCTCCCGTCCTAGAGTGAGCTGGTGGCCTGGAGGGCAGGTTCAACAGTGAGAGAGTGTTTCCTGGACTTCCCGGGAAGCTGGGACGTGTAGGTTACTGAAGGGATTGTACACGTGGAAATGTCTATAACGGGGAGACAGTATTTCACCCCACAGCAGTAACTGGGCAAACACCCTTATACGTCAGGAATCAAAGACGCATCAGTGGCTAAGTTGTGTGGCCCAGGTATAAGGCATAGATTGTGCAGGCCACGCAGACTTGGTGCTAACTCAGAAAATAAGACCGTGAATCATTTAGGCAGGGAGGGACGATTTTTCCAGCCAGAGCGGAAGATGCGGCCAGCGCGTTGTAGTTGGAAGACGTGAGTCCAGGCCGTGCAGGGTTGGGGCCATGTTCTGAGCCCGGAACCCAAAATGCAGCAGTCTGCCTTCCAGCAAAGCTCATCCCAGCAGCCACGGGGGCTGGGTCCTCCCACCTAGGAGGGACCCTGCACGTGTCCTTTGCACTGAACATAAAGGCACCCAGGGCTGTGGATCCGTGGTGGGACGGTGGCTGTGGGCTTAGCCAGCGGCCCCATGCTTGGCTCTGTGGCCTGTGCTCAGGACAACGGTGGGGACGACAGTCCTCGGGATGCTCTCTGGCCCAGGACAGCGGCTCTCACACTTTGCAGTCTCTGGACACCCTTTTATATTCTTTAAAAATATCGAAGATTCCAAAGAGCTTCTGTTTAGGTGGGTTGTGTCTGTACATTTACCACATTAGAAATTAAAACAAATTTTATTTATTTATTTATTTATTTATTAAATTTTTTATTTATTTGACACAGAGAGAGATCACAAGTGGGCAGGGGGGGGGGAAGCAGGCTCCCCCCTGAGCAGAGAGCCTGATGTGGGGCTCAATCCCAGGACCCTGAGATCATGACCTGAGCGGAAGGCAGAGGCTCAACCCACTGAGCCACCCAGGCGCCCCTAAAAAAATTTTTTTAAAGATTTTATTTATTTATTTGAGATGCAGAGAGAGAGAGAGAGCTCAAGCAGGGGGAGGAGCAGAGGGAGAGGGAGAAGCAGGCTTCCTGCTGAGCAGGGAGCCCGACACGGGGCTGGATCCCAGGACCCCAGGATTCAAGGCAGGTGCTTAATGACTGAGCCACCCAAGCACCCCAGATATTTATTCTTTAATGAGTAAATCTATACCATGTTAGCATAAATAGCAATTTTTTTTGAGAGAGAGGAGGGGCAGAGGCTGAGCGAGAATCCCAAGCAGACCTCACCCTCAGCACAGAGCCCGGCGTGGGGCTCAGTCTCAAGATCCTGAGATCACGAGACGCCTAACCGCCTGAGCCACGCACGACCCCATTACTTGTAAATGAAATCACATTGACATATATTAAAGAAAAATAACTATATTTCTAAAACAAAATGTAGTGAGGAGAGTAGCAATGCTTTGCCTTTTTTGCCCATCTCTTCACTGTCCGGCGTGACCACGGATGGCTTGGCTCTCAAGGCTGTCGGTAGGCCATGGGGCCGTGTCTCATTCTGCGCGAAGCAGATGAAACATCTCGACTCAGATCTGCAGTTGGGAGAAGGGGGTGGTAAATAGCCTTCAGATGGTTGCGGGTGATCTGTGAGACGGCACCAAAACTCAAGAAGGAGTCTCTCCTTCAAGGTCAAGGTCAGGGCGTGTGGAGTCTGAAAGCCCATCCATGGATGTTTGTGCTCCAGGGCACTGAAAACCCGCCGTCCGCCCTGCACTTTGAATGGATCTTGCACCTGCCCCTGGTCTGGGCGTCCCGAACACGGATGTATTTCACTGTACAACCTCAAACAACTAACTTAATATATCACCACGGATCTCAGGACAGTCTCTTGGTATTGGGGGCCTATCAGGCTGTTGGTGGCAGATAACTTTTCCAAAGTTATAATTTTTGCTTGAGAGCTTAAATTTTGTCATGGGCAGTAAATGCTTGCAGGTGTTTTCCTCGTGATAGACACACTGCTCATTCTTGAGAAACTGCCTGCCAAACACCCGAGCTTGAATACCAGCCATGTTGTTTCAAGTACAAACTGTGTTCACGAAAGAAGCTACGCAGTTGGCCACTGCAGCCACCGCCCAGGGCTGTCCTGGAGACGGTCCCATGCCAGTGTGCGGCAGAAGTGCTTTATGCTCGGATCTCATTTTGTCACACAGAATGTGAGAGGCGTGTACTCAGGAGTCGAGATTTAATAGACTTAATAACATGTGCTACTTCGTCCAGGACATTCTCAAGTGAATTTGGCGTTTTATTTATTTATTTTTGGTGGGGTGTGTGTCCGGCAAGAGCGCTGTGTGTGCTAGTGCGGTTCGTGCGCCGGTCCCAGTTCTGCGAAGGGACAGCTGTTCACGCCTGTGGCCTTGCATGTCACTGTGTGTTGGCACAGTAGAAACAGTAAACACTGTGAACATTGGGGAAAGGGTTGTGGCCTCACAGGTCCCTGGGGGCTGGCGCGCCGGGGCTGGGCTGCGGGCCACACTTGGGGTCGGGGTGCTGCAGGGCTGTGCACAGGTGAGCTGGCTGCAAGTCGTCTCAGCGTGTGTCTCCCCCACAGGTCTGTCCACGTCCTGTGTGGGTTCATCGCGGGGCTGGAGTCTGAGTTTATGGAGACGCTTTCTGATGAGGAAGTGCTTCTGTCTCTGACCCAAGTGCTTCGCAGGGTGACAGGTATGGAGCGCATGTGGCCGAGCACCGCGGGGCTCCTCGCTGGCAGTCTCTGGACAGGAGCCCGGCTTTGCCAGCTGCCAAGAACCGAGCCTGGTGCCCCAACCCTCCAGAGACAGTCCTTCCTGCTCTTAGTGGGGTCACTCAGTTCTCATGTCTGAGGAACTGAGACGGCTTTGCAAACACTTTCCACTTCTGTTTTCTGTTTCTGGGTGTCCCCAGTTAAGTGGAGCAGTAGGACAGGGAGAGCTCCTGAGGAACACACTCGTGCTGAGGTTCTCCCGGGTGGTTTCCTTCGCGGGGTCTTAAAGGGAAGCTGGACTGGGTCGGGGGCAGAGGGGCTGCACTGACGCGGGTCTCTGGGCGCAGGAAACGCCCAGCTCCCCGCGCCCAGGAGCGTGCTGCGGTCCCGCTGGCACAGCGCCCCGTACACCAGGGGCTCCTACAGCTATGTGGCCGTGGGCAGCACGGGGGACGACATCGACCTGCTGGCACAGCCCCTGCCCACGGACGGCGCCAAGGCCAAGGTGAGGCGGGCGTGGGCGGGGCCGGACCCCCTGCACTGGGTCCCTGTGCTTTTGAAATTAGGAATCGTGAGGCATGTATTGTTTTATCAGAATTTTACATGCACTTAGCCTAAAGCATCAAGAAGTTCTACAAGGCTGGTAGAGCTGGTACAATAACGAAATAACAAACCACAGCGGGCTGCCTGGGGGCGCCCAGCATCCCTTCCCAGGCCCTCAGAGCCGAGTCTCAGCTCCAAATGTACCGCATCTCTACATCACACGCCGATCTGCCACTTTTTATAAAACATTCGGTCATGGAAAACTGTGGACGTGTGCACAACCCGCCTGGACCTTCGGGCCCCCTGCGGCTTCAGTGCTGTGCCGTGATGGCCGGGGCCCACCCCCCGCCCCACCGTCTGACTATGACGTCATTTTACTGCAGACACCCCGGAGTGGGGCCCTAAAGACAAAGGGTGCCCTCTGGAAGTGTAACTGTAGCAAAGTTAACCCACTTCAAAATTAATGATAATTCCTCCACATTATCCAAAACTCAGGGTTCAGTTTCCCAAGCGCCTTATAATCTCTTCCCGGTTTTCTTGTTCCACCGTGTTGCCCCTTGAGTTTCCAGTTCTCGGCGTCCCTGACTGACTCTCCCTACAGCAGAGGGGGTCTCAGCTCTCTTGCCCTCCTCTGCCCCCCCGGCACTTAGCTCTGCCGCAGCCGCCCCAGTGAGATGCAGTACTCTTGGCAAGACCGCTGTTCCGTGTTTCCATCGCCTGGTTGGCACCAGGCCCTGTACACATCTGGCCTGAAGGACACTGTGCTTCCTTTCCTGTCCGTAGATGCGAGTGTGTGTCTGTGCGAGACCTTATGCCTGTGTGTGTGTGAGTCTCTGGGCGGGTGTGTGGAGGGGTGGCGTGTGCAAGTGAGTGTGACTGTGTGCACGAGTGGGGTGTGCAGGGCTCCGATTTCTGTGCCCGTCTTTGCTTGGACTCTGCTAACGCCTTCCGTCACGTCTCGCCGCCTCCTCGCACCCCGAGTCAGCTTAGCTCTTGACGCACAGCCCTAGCCTGTCCCGCGCCCCGTGTCCCGCCTGCCCCGGGCACTTACTTTCTGCAGCATTTGTTCCAGGAGCTCCCTGACGGGGTGCGCGCGAGGTGACTTTTTAGAGAAAGTTTGCCTGTGCGGAAACGTCCTTCTTCTACCCTTAGACCGCATGTCCCAGTCCTGTCTGCTTGTAGCAAACCACCCTGAAACCCAGGGGTAGAAACCACCCCTTTGTTGTGCTGACAGGTTCCGTAGGTGGGCATGTGGGACTGTTTGGGTCCATGATGTCTGGGGTCTCGGCGGGGAAGACTTGGCCTGTGCCAGGGTCGCTCGGGGCTGGGATGGGGGTCCTCTGAGGCTGCTCGTCTTGCACGGCTGCCCTGGCCGGGACCCTGACGGGAGCCCCTGCCCGTGGCCTCTGTGCGGCTCAGGCTTCCTTACGGCGCGGCTGCCACTGCCCACGCGGCGGCCCAGACGTTCCCGTGGAGAAGGCAGGTGTGTTGCCTCCCGTGGCCCAGCTAGGACCTCAGAAAGTGCCACTCTGCCACACCCCACTGCACAGGCGTCGCAAGCCTGCCCACATTCAAGGGCAGGACACAGACCCGACGTCTCTACGGGAGGCGTCTCCAGGAACTTGTGGCCCCGTACGAGCCGCACGTGGCGCGTCTGCCCCAGTTTGAGGGGCACGTCCCTCAGCGTTCTGAAGACGTTGTCCAGCGCCGCTCTCGGGAAGTCCAAAGCCATTCAGCTTCCTTCCTTCCTAACCTCTCAGGAAGCTTGGAATTAGCTCTCTGCTCTTTTTTCTCCTCCTCCTCCTCCCTTTTTTGTGGGATTTTGTTGTTTGGATGGGGGACTGGTCCTCAATTTTTTAAATCTTTTCCCCTCCTAATTTCCATTTCTCTGGGTTTTCGCTCTGTGTTTTGGGTGAAGCTCCTAACATCGCTTTTTTTCTTTTTTTAAGATTTTATTTATTTATTTGACACAGAGAGAGAGAGAGAGAGAGATTACAAGTGCTGAGCAGAGAGCCTGATGCAGGGCTCGATCCCAGGACCCTGAGATCATGACTGGAGCAGAAGGCAGCGGGTTTAACCCACTGAGCCCTGCAGGCGCCCCGTTGCAATCGCTTTGATTGCGGGAGTACCTGCTCTTGCTTCCTGAGGCCTCAGGGCTCGGAGGGATTAGTGAACAATAAAGCCACAGGTCTGCCGTCAGCTCTGCAGCCTGATTCCCGGCACCCGGTGCGACCCCTGGCTTTTCTTTGCAGCTCCAGATTCTGTTTGCAGGGGAAGCCACACATCGGACGTTCTACTCCACCACGCACGGGGCTCTGCTGTCTGGCTGGAGGGAGGCCGACCGGCTCATCGCTCTGCAGGACCCCCAGGCCCAGCTGCCCGGGCCCTGGCTCTGAGCCCAGCTCTGCCCCTCCAGTGCCAGGGGAGGCTGACACCACCCTTTCCTCTGACAGACAGTGTCTGGCCTGGCTTGCAATTGGGGGATGTTAATGACAGCCTGCCTTTTTTGGGGACTGGGGGGAAGCTCTCATCTTTGTGTCCCGGAGTCTGGCCAGGGCCCAGCTGGAGCTGAGTGCGAGGTCTTCTTGGAGAAATGAGACACCGGTGCCACCACTGCCGCTGGGGACGTGCATATAAAGTCTGCGGAAGCCTCCTGTGTGTCCTCCTTCTTGCACCTCAGGCCTGCGGCGCCCATCACTCCCGTCTTCGCCAGGCTCCAGCCTGGGCCATTGTGGGGCCAGGCGCCCCCTCCCCCGAGTTCCCCGGACATTGGATGCTGCGGTTGCCTCTTGTCCCTGGTGCCTTCAGGCGTCCCCGAGCTCTCACTGCTGGTCTCAGGACCGCGCAGACACATATGAGCAGACACCTGCCGACTGTTGGGCTCGGGGAGGGCCAGAGAGCGCAGACACATGAATAGCCAGGGGCACCCCATCCTGACCGGGGGCCAGAGGTTCTCTAGAGGAAGTGACTAAAAAATGAAGCCTCCAGAGCGCGGAGGGGTGGGATGGGTGGGGTGTCAGGGGGAGTGGGGAGCATGTCTGTGCAGCGGGCCGTGTTGGGGTGAGTGTATTGGGATGCCTGGGTGCTCTGCTCAGCTGACCCCATCTTACCTTGCTGCACCCTCAAAGTGTCCCAGAGAATGGGTCAAATGCTGCCATTTCACAGTTGAGGAGGGGACAGAATGTTTGGAGGTCAAGGTCAGCCTCAAGGCTGCCTCCGCAGAGCTTGGTCTTCTTCCAGGACAGGCCCTGAGGGGAGGCTGGTGCTGCGGGCTGGTGGCGCTTTGGAGGAGGGTGCAGGAGCTGCAGGTGGTGGGGCTTCTGGCCCTGCATGCACCTTGAGCCCAGTGGCTCCTGCCTACCCTCATGCCTCAGGCTGCAGCCTGTCACCTGCTGGGGGATGTGGGGAAGACCCCGGCTGCAGGCATGAGCGTGTATGCGTGTTTGGGGGAAGGGTCTTGGGGCCAGCCTGTCTGGGCTCTTCTCCAATCCCAAGTTGGTCCAGCACACCTTGCATGGGCCCTCCTCGCCCCTCCCCTCCCGGGTCGGATGACCCCTCCAAGGGGTCTTCCCTGCCCCCCCCCCCAGAGTTCTGTATGTGTGTCCACTGCTCTGTCACTTGAGTGTTTGTGTGGGACACCTGCCCCGTCAGCTGTGAGAAATCCAGAATTTGATAAGGTTTTGTTTTAGGTTTGTGGTCCTAGGGCTGTGAGAGATGCCGCTTCTCTCAGAGACCTGTTGTTGACACCCAAGGTTTCTTCAAACCGTGTGCCTTGGTTTGGGATTCTTGTATCCCAAGTGACAAGTGACAAAGGTGAGCAGGACACCTGCTGCCCTCTTGGTGGGAGGGCTGCTCAGTGAGGAGGGGCCGGGGGCTGGGTCCCCAGATTCTTGGATCATTTTGATGGGAGCGCTAACCTCCCGCAGTCCCTGGAATGTTTAGTGCGGACAACTGGGGGGTT
Source organism: Procyon lotor (assembly GCA_028646535.1). NCBI lineage: Eukaryota > Metazoa > Chordata > Mammalia > Carnivora > Procyonidae > Procyon > Procyon lotor. The sequence goes on from JAQQSY010002293.1 coordinate 7,870, forward strand.
TGAGACCATCACAGTAGTGACATTATTGTGCTGAGAATTCAAGCATGTTTGGAATTTTAGCAGCTTGTTCCAAAAATCCCATTAGAGTAACACTCTTGTACCCAACGTGTACTGCTCAGACTCAGAGTTAAAGCTAAAACCACATTTACACAGAGTCCTGGGATAGCGGGATTCCGGCTCAGTGTATTAATAGGGTTAGTGGAGCAGAGCTGCAGTCAGTCTTTCCAAAGGCTTTGTTTAAAACCTGGAGTATTTGAAAAAGAAAAGGGGGATATTACATATATAGACTACATTTAAAGCATTTGAAAATTTTACCCAATTTGTAAAAAAGGGTCAAACACTGGCAGGGGACTGCTGAGCTATGTTACACTTACACTCAGAATACACTTAAGGAGCAACTAGAAATTTTAAAATGTAATGAACGTTAATATATCTATGAATTCCTTAAAAAAAAAAAGGCCGGATAAACTCAGGACACTGCTAAGCCCCGGGCGTGCACAGGTCCCAGGTGGACTTGTAGCCCCGCCCCCGCCCCGCCCCGCCCCCGCCCCGCCCCCGCCCCCGGCCCGGCCCGGCCCCCGCCCCCGCCCCACCGCGGCCCCGCCCCCGGGCTCTGTGCGGCGCGGAAGGCAGCGTGGTGCGCACGCGCGAGTCGCCGGGCGGCACTCTGAAGCGCCGGAACTGCAGGGTCCGGTCGTGGCCCCGAAGGACGGGTCCGTCGCGGGAGCGGTTCCCCCGCGCCGCGCTTCGTTGGGGACACGGCGCCATGAGGCTGTCCTTGCGCGCGCTGTGGGGCGCCGCTGGGGCCGCCTGGCGAGAGAGCTTCCCCCTGGGCGGTCGGGACGTGGCGCGCTGGTTCCCGGGACACATGGCCAAGGGTGAGGTGGGGGCGGGGCCGGGGTCCGCCGGCCGCTGCGCCGGTGTCCGTGTGCCCGCGGGTGCGCCCCCCGGTGTCCCCGCCGTCCCCACCCACGACCCGCCGGCGTCCCCAGCACACGTTCGCTGGGCGGGGTGACTGCACGTGGGGCGGGAGGCAGCGGAGGGCGGCAGGGTTGGCCTGGGGTGGCCCTGGGTCCCAGCAAGTCCCTTCGGCCGCTTTATTTCCCGAACCTCCATTTCCACCTCTGTGTCTTTTCTTTCTTTTAAAAAGATTTTATTTATTTATTTGACAGAGAGAGATCACGAGTAGGCAGAGAGGCAGGCGGAGGGAGGGGGGGGAAGCAGGCTCCCTGCAGATGCGGGGCTCGATCCCAGGAACGTGAGATCATGACCTGAGCCCTAGGCAGAGCCACCAGGTGCCCCTCCACCTCCGTTTCTACAAAGAGATACTTTCCCCGAATAGTATGTTGAGGACGAAGTGAAGGGGGGTAGGAAGTACTGTCCAAGCTGTGTAGTCACTGCAGCACATTTACAGCACAGGGGCTTTGCTGTCTTGTGCCAAACCTCCCTGGGTGACCCTTACTGCTCTAACAATTTGTCTGGGCAGCCCTCCGTGCCTGATCGCGGCTCCAGTTCACCTGGTGCGCCGACACCGAGTGCCGTGCTGGTCTGTATTCGGGCACCGGCTCCCTCACCGCGCTCCGGTTCCCCCCGTGCACTGTGACCCAGTGCCATGCACGTCCCTGTCCTGAGGGCTGGTGTGGTGGCCGCCTGGGCATGGGAGGTGGGGATGTGAGGTGCTCCAGGGTGCTCTAGAGGCCCCGGTGTGGCTGTGTGCTGGGCCTTGTTACTCTTGTGTGTATGGTTCCTGGGTAAGGGGGAGTTGTGTGCTGTGTGAGTGGCTGAGGGGGCTCCCTGGGCAGCAGCACCTCGGTGCATGGGGGAGAGCCCAGTGAGTCGCGTAGGCTGGATTGCATCTTCTGTAGCTGAGACCAACACCCACGGATGTTAAATACTCCATGGAGAACCCTCTGACGGTATGGGACCCAGACATGCTGCTGCCCCTCAGGCAGGGCCTCTTCTCTTTTTGGAGACACCACTGTTGAACTTGAAGGAGGCACCCAGCAAGCAGTCATCAGTCACGGTGACTTAGGATAGGGCACTCAGACGTATTCTTTTTTAGGTTGTTTGTGGTGGTGTGTCATTCGTGACTGTTCGGTTGAAACCTATCCTATGTAAACCCATGAGGTACCCTCTTCTGTTTTCCAGGGCTGAAGAAGATGCAGAGCAGCCTGAAGTTGGTGGACTGTATCATCGAGGTCCATGATGCCCGGATATCCTTTAGTGACTGATGCTGCTGGGGAAGTCCCAAGCAGACTCTGGACTGAGTGGTGGGCCCGATGTGGGGCTCAATCTTGTGACCCTGAGACCTTGACCGGAGCTGAAATCAAGAGTTGGATGCTTAACTGGCTGAGCCCCGCCCCCCTCTGGGCCACCTGAGAGTGGCACGTTTAGAACAGGGAGCCCTGTGCTCCACCCCACGATGTACTGCCTCATACGTTGCTTCTGTCTGGCTATTCCTGAGGCATCATTTTATAACAAGCCAGTAATCCCGTAAGTGATATTTTCTCTGAGTTCTGTGAGCTGCTCTGGCAAACTAACTGAATCCAAGGAGGGAGTTGTGGGAACCTCCCATCTAGGACCCGTAGGTCAGAAGCACAGGAAACGGCCTGGACTTGTGATTGGCACCGTAAGGGGGGGCATCTTGTGCAACTGAGCCCTTAGCCTGTTCACAGGCTGATTCTTTCTCCGTGTAGATAGTGTTAGAATTGAGGTAAATTATAGGACATGCAGCTGGTGTCACAGAATTGGTCAGGGTTGTGAGCTCCCTCGCTCCCAACTCTACTGGAATTGGGTGCGGCGTCCTAGTGGTAAGAGGAGCCCTTCGTCCTGGATCGGGTAGTGCTCAAGCAGCAGGAGGCATTCCTGCCCACCTGGTCCCCGTCCACCTCCTCTGTCTGGTCTCTGCTCTGGTCTGCTGTCACCATGGCTGGCGCCCTCGCCTTGCAGTTATTGGCACTCGAAGCAGTGGTTCTCCACCCTCATCACACATTAGAGTTTCTCCAGGAGGCTTTAAAAATCCTTGTCGGGGCCCCTTTCCAGACCAGTTAGTCAGCGTCTCTGGTGTGGGGTCCAGGCCTGGGTCCTGACACTCTGCGTTGGTGCATAGGGCAGAGTCTTTGCCTCCAGCCTCCACCTGGCACACCCATACCTTCCAGTGCGGTCCAGCAGTGGGCTCTCTAGGTGGGGTACGCAAGCTTCACTGAAGCCTGCCGGCCAGCAGAGCTTTCCTCTGGGCCTGAGCCGCGCATTGGCCCGATCTGGTGACCTTGTTCAGGAACGAATGTGCTTGTCAGACCTTGTTTTTACTGTATTTGAGTATGTTTGGATTCTCTTTATGTGACGAAGGCGTTGCTGGGAAAGTTGTTACCAGGTCAAGGGTGTCAGATGAGGGACCACTGTCACTATTTCAGACTCGAACTTTTGTAATAAAGTGTCAAGTTTGTTTACTGTAGGCTAAATATGTCAATTTACAGGCTATCCCGTGCTGGTCGGAAGTGTTTGCTGGCAGTCATATGCTTGATGATCAGCAGTGACATGGCTGTAGTCGTTACTCACCGCACAGTGAGCGGACATCTGTCCTTTTGGTTTCTAGACCTCTGTCTTTTTCTCCAGGACGTGGCAGGGAGCGCTAGGCTGGGTTAGGGGCCCTGGGAGGGAGTCTGGGCTTTCGGTGTTCTGAATTACACCGGATCGCTTAACCCTTGAGGGAAGAGTGAGATCTGGGCAAAGTCCTTTCGTGGGCGCGAGGGCCCAGCCCTTAACAGGTGTCTAGAGCCAGGGGTGCTGGAGGCCTCGGGAGGTGCACACCTGGGCTCGCCAGGAGATGCAGCAGCAGGTGTCACCAGAGGGGCCTCTCCCCCTGCCCGTCGTAGGGTCCCATGAGGTGGGACCTGTCCTGATTCCCTGAGGGCCCCTGGCTGAGGGCAGAAGGGCCTGACCGAGCTGATGAGGAGGCAGAACCTTCAGGGATGGTTTCCACGGGGGACCCTTACCTGCTTGGTGGGGACCGGAGGGTGGCGGTGGTGCGAGATGAGCTGGTTGGGACGTTACCGGATGCACCGTTGTCAGGTGATCAGATCATTCCTTTGGAACTTCTGCACCAGGCTTTGTGTTGTGTTTTTGCCCCTGCCATTTCATTCCTGTTTGGGAAGGCGTGTGGGAGCCGCCGTCCTGCGTGTCTGCAGTGGGAACGCCGCGGCGACCAGGTGGCCTCCAGCCGGGAGGGCAGGACTGGGGGTGGGTCTCGTCGCTCCTGGAGAGTGAGGTTGGGCTGGCCGGCAGGTGCTTGTGCTCGGGCTGCGCCTCCCCCTCCGCTCAGTTCCTTCTGCAGATTTCCTTCGGGAGACGGGGTCAGTCTGCGTAACAAGGCGGCCGAGATAAATTAATGGGCCGATAAAGCACTGAAGGAATTTTTCCTTAATTTTGCCACATTCCACTTTCAGGCCGCAACCCTCTGTTTCAGGAAACTCTTGGGCTTAAGCCTCACGTGCTGGTCCTCAACAAGATGGACTTGGCAGACCTGAAGGAGCAGCAGGTGAGGGGGCCCGTCCCGGACGCCGTGCGCGTCTGGGCCGCCGTTTTTGGGACCGCGGAGGCGCGGTGTGGGCTCACCCAGACAGGCTTCTTGGGCAAACAGCCCTTGGTGTGCGGAGCCGTTCCCACGTGATTTCTCAGAATGACACACCTCCCTCTAATGTTTAACTTACGGTCCAGAGGACCGAGCTGTGCCTCTCCCCTGGGACGTGGCTGTGCGGCTGGAGCCCGGAGCCCCGCCATGTGGCCCCTGGCCCATTTGGTTGGGAACGCTGGACCTGTGGCTCCTGCTGCAGCAACGGTGTTCACGGTTCACTTTGTTTTAATGAGTTGCATTTCAGGGGCTGTGTGAGGCCAGTGGCCACAGGCCCAGGCTGTAGGTACTGACCTGGAGGTCTCCCATGGTGACCGCATTTTCCCCAGGTAGCCACGCCGGCCGGCCGGCCCCACATAGCCACCGACTTAGAAACTAGAAGGGTGGGAAGGCCCAAAGAAACTTCTTCAAAGCAGGCAGGATTGGGGGACACCGAGGGGCCAGGTGACCCAGTGCAGGCTTTCCCATGTGTTGCAGAAGTTCAAGAAACATGGAGGTCTGGACATGCTGTTTTCAGGCGCTGCCCTCTGCTCTTCCTGCCCAAGGGGCTGGCGCCCAACCCTCGTGGATCCCCGGCTGCTGTCAGGGTGTTAGTGGTGCAGTTCTCTCTTTGTTTCCAGAATGTAGTTTAGGTTTCTTTTCTTGTTTTTAAAAAGCTTTATTTCCTTTTTATTTCCTCTTCTCTCCTCTCCTCTCCACTCCTTTCCTTTATTTGAGAGAGACAGAGACTATAAGTAGGGCTGGGCGAGGAGGGGCAGAAGGAGAAGCTGGTTTCCCACTGAGGAGGGAGCCCAACGTGGGGCTCGATCCTAGGATCCTGAGATCATGATCTGAGCCAAAACCAAGAGTCAGATGCTCAACAGATTGAGCCCCTAGGCATCCCTCAGTTCAGGTTTCTTCATTGATTGTGGTATGTTGGAGTTACGTAAGCCCCACCCACGAGTCTCTGTCTCAGGTTTCCGGGGAAGCATCAAACACTGAATCCACTGCAGTTTTGTTCATTGAGAATCCAAGCAAAAGTGACCCCTCCCCTGGGTGCAGCTGCCTGGGGTCATTTCAGGCCCTCCTGCTCTACAGATGGGGGGGGGGCAACTCAGGTCCTCCAGGGAGGGGTTGGGTGCTCATGGGTCTCAGCGCATGTGCAGAGATAGCAATTTATCACAAGTTTGCTTTTATTGGTTGAGATTTGTGTCTTAATCAGTGATTGCTTCTGCCCTTAAATGCTAATTTTTGTAGCGTGCTGGGCACTGGCTCGACCTACCGTAGGGCCCCG
>JAQQSY010002294.1:0-13772 GCA_028646535.1 Procyon lotor
AAAAAAAAAAAAAAAAAAAAGCCAGTCTTTCTGGTTCAAGTCCGTGTCTTTTCTGGCTACGTATCCGACGTGGAAGGGGCTGCAGGGGGCCATCTTCCTCACTTCCCCGTCGAAGACACGCGGCTACCAAGTGCTAACTGAGAGAGGAGCTCGGTTTTCATAAAGTGCCTCTGAAAACTCCTCTCTCCTGTCGTGAAAGTCGCCGAGAGCTGTGACTTCTAACATGGGGTGAGTAGTTCGGCCCGAGCTCCAGGAAGAACTCGAATCTCTTGCCCCTGAGCCCTTTCTTGGCTCAGACCCTGTCCTGAGTGAGGGTAAAAGAAGATGATAATAAAGATAACAGATAAAAGTGTTGGAAGCAGATGGTGAGGGATGTCAGTGAGGCAGAGCAGGTCTTCTAGATCAAGAATTCCACGGAGGACTTTTCTGATTGTTGAACTGGGATCAGAGTGGGACACTGGCTGGTCTGGGGGCCAGAAGAAGATGCCTGCCATGCGTTACCGCAGGGAAGTTACCTTGAGCAGACCAGCGTGCGGTGCAGTCTGCGGACATCCACAAAGCAGCCAATTACAAACTTTGTCAAGTTCGCCACGGCTCTGTGTCCCTCTAGACAAGGCGATGTGTCGAGTCTCCGTCTTGAGAATAACGTCCAGGTGAGGCTGTGCCCAGGCTCACAGTAGCTCCGCCCATCCTTCCCTTGGCTCTGACACTCTCCTGGACGCATTTTGTTGCTGGGGCTCTGTAAGCAGTGGTTCCCTTAGCCAGCAAGAGTGAAAAGGGACCCGAGCTTGGGGCTTGCTGATTACCGTGTAACTCCTCGCGGAGTTGTTGGGATGCTCGTCCTTCAAAGTGACGCCCATGAAAGGCACGTTTGTCGCTCCCAGCCAGGCTGCCCATTCAGGGTTCCACTGTTCAGCTTTCAGTTTTAGCTGGATGGCACAATTCCCAGGGTGATGCAACAGCATTCTGCTTATCAGGTTTGGTGGGCCCGCTGCAGAGAACAGACCGAATTCCCTGTAGGACTATGGGCCTGGCAGGATGCTACCATATCAGGTGCAGGGGGGAAAACATCCTGGGCCCGGAAAGCGTGAATGTAGCCCAACAGCCTCCCTCCCTCCCTTCAAGGGTCACCTTCCTCTACCGTGCTTCCTAAAAGGGGTTGTCAGCCCCACTGGCTTGCTACCTGGGCCTTAACCATCTTTCTCAGACTGCCCTGGTTTCTGCTCAGAATGCCAGGGCCGTGGGCCTCCTTCCACATAAACCTGCTTGGCAGTACTGGTCTGTAGGGAAATGATCATTTCCTTTCCTGCTTTGTCCCTGAAGTACCCAGAGTCCTGAACCCAAGGCTGCTGTGCGGACAGACTCTTAGCCATGCGTTTTGGGTAACAGAGGGAAGGTGGAACACATATGGAACAGGGTTACCTTAAAAATGGAAAACCAGGGAACTACTTAAGAACAAGACTATTCTTTTTTTTTTTAAGTATTTTTTAAAATTTTATTTATTTATTTGACAGAGAGAGAGAGAGAGAGAGAGATCACAAGTAGGCAGAGACGAGGGAGGGGGTGGGAAGCAGGCTCCCTGCTGAGCAGAGAGCCTGATGCGGGGCTCGATTTCAGGACCCTGAGATCATGACCTGAGCTGAAGGCAGAGGCTTTAACCCACTGAGCCACCCAGGCGCCCCAAGAACAAGACTATTCTTAAGTGTCTTGTCCATTTGCCATAGGACATTTTTTTTGGCTCCCCTACCTTGTTAGGAATCCTCTCTCTTTCCCTTTCCACATTTCCTACATGACCTTGCAATACCCAAAAAACTCTTCCTTTATTATACCTAGTGATTTAGCTTTTCATAGCTCCCTTTTCCATCCAAACCACTTCCTTGACCTGCTTTTGTGTGGCCAAAAGCTCAAGAAGGAACTTTGCTCACCGACAAGGCCTTCTGCACAGGCTTTACCTGGAGCTGTACGAAGAACCAGTGGGAACTTTGGCATTACATGTTCCCCCTTAATATGGTAAGGGTCTAGTTATCTGGGGGGACTCTTACCAGTCTGGGTGGGGGACAGGAGAAGGATGGAAAAATACATTAATTTTCTCTTTCTTCCTATGTCCTGCCGCCATCTGGAAGAAGGCCCCAGAAATATACTTAGCCTGTGACCTTGAGTTACATGATGAAGTTGACTTTTGAAAATTTCAACTTAAGCTCAAGGCAGAGATAGGCCTTAGTGAGAATGTTACCCACTGTAACCAATGATGGAAATAAATTCTGCCCACACCCTGAGTGAACTTGGAAACAGCCTGCCCAAACTGAGCCTCTCAGTGAGAACCCAGCCCAGGCGCCTCCGGATACCTGCCTCCCAGGCAGCCCGTGGGACCCTGAGCAGAGGACGAGGGCTGAGCTATGTGGAGGCCACCGAGACTGTGACGTCAGAAATGCGTGTTGTTTTAAGCCACTATGTTTGTGGTATTTTGTTATGCAGCGATATGTGACTAATACAAGCCACTACCTCATGGAGTTGTTAGAATTAAATGAATTAAAGCAGGTAATGTCTTCAGAATACTGCCTGGCGCCCGGCAAGCAGATGTTAGCTATTCAAATACTAAGGAGTTTCATAAATTTCCTTTCATAGTTCCTTAGTCAGCAACTTGGGTGCTACTATGTGCCCATATAATCCCTTTTTTTCAAACTGCTGACAGCCTCGTGGGAAAATAATTCATTAAAAATATCTATGACTCTAAGGAGTAATCTGAAGGCAAAATCCAGAATGCTATGGGAGGATATAAAGGGAGCTTGGACTTAGGCAGGGATTAATTGAAGAATTTTAGCAGCAATTGAGGATGTTTAAGCAGCAAAGTGAAGGCTGAGTAGCAGAAGGAGATAAACAGTGGGAGAGGACTCTAGATCAGCTTGGTGCAGAAGAACTTTCTGAGATGATGGAAGGGTCCTCTGTCAGTCCTGCCCAACCCAGGAGCCACTAACCTTATATGGCTATTGATGGCTTTTAATACAGCCAGTGCAGCTGATGAATTAACTTGTAAATTTCATTTATTTTAATTCATCTGCATTTAAATAGGTCCGCCTGTGGCTAGGGGCTACCGGGTTAGAAGTGTAGGGAAAAGGGAAGAACATGTCAAAGGATGCTAAGGCTTGAAAAAAATGTTTTATTTAAACAACTGGAAGATGTCCTAAGCTGCCGTTACAGGTTTAGAGCTCTGTTACGCGGTCTAACATCAACAATACTAGCGAATACTTGTATGGCGTCTATTCTGTGCCTACCCAAACTTATTTATACCTCAGAATGGCTTTCATTACCTGCATTACAAAGGTACGCTGTGGTTCAGTTAACTTGCTTCTGGTGGAACAGCTAGTGATGAACTGAGCTGGGCAGACGGGGTCCAGAAGCAATGCTTTACTGCGCAGTACTGACTTTCCTACAAACTGAAACGGATTGGAAGCTGTGTTTGGAAGCAGGGATTCTTTTGTTCTCTGCTTAGGCCATTGTGCCTGTATATACTGTAGAAATGAAATATCCTCTGATGGAAAAGAAATGCTGTAAAGTAATAGAAAACAATGCATGTATCTTATGAGCTATTTATGAGAACACGTGTTGTTATGGGCAGTTATATTCTTTGGAAATTCTTTGGTATTCCTACTGTTTATGATGTCCTTGCTGAAGCCTAGATGGAGGACAGTTTTCCAACGTGGAAGTTTATACCTCCTGTGTTTTGCTGTAACTTGATCGATCATTTAGTAATTGTTTCCGTGGACCTGGGAGTCAGTGGTGTAGGGCACAGTAATTATTTTTTGTTTTATACTACTCACAACAACAGAATTATCTCTGTGTAAAATTTTTTCTTTTTTAAAGATTTTATTTATTTATTTGACAGAGAGAAAGAGATCACAAGTAGGCAGAGAGGCAGACAGAGGGAGAGGGGGAAAGCAGGCTCCCCGCTGAGCAGTGAGCCCGATGCGGGGCTCAATCCCAGGACCCTGAGATCATGACCTGAGCCGAAGGCAGAGGCTTTAACCCACTGAGCCACCCAGGTGCCCTCTGTGTAAGATTTTAAGACTTGAAGAACTGCATTTCTACTTGCAAAGGTGAACAACAGATGCTTCGAACTGTTTTAGAGAGGTTTTCTCTGTACACATAGGTATGATGTATGGAAGACGTTAGGGAGTATGAAAAGAATGGCTGTTTCTTTGTCATGAATTCTTATGAAACATAGCACTAAATCCCTCAAAAACATGGTTTAGTATCAGCATCGCTCAGATGAAAAGGAGACAGGAGAGAAAAGGGCTCCCAAGCTGTTCTGAACATTTTAACTACATTGTGAACCCGGTGGATGTTCGGAGACTACACCACCAGAGGGAGTGGGATTACATTTTTAAATGTTTAATCCCATCACTAAACATACTCTACTGGTTGATTTAGGGCTACAGTTAAAGGTGATTTCCTACATGATTAAAAGGCAAAAATCTTTTGAGGAAGAACAGATGCTCCAATTACCTTTGGCTTCATTTAATTGGATTCCTGAAAATAAGAAGTGTCCAGAAGAATTACTGTCCATGCTTTAATACAAAAGGATTCAGCATTTGTCAATATTATCAAAATGCCAAGGAAGTGCTCTAGGGGCTGCTAAATTTAGGATATTTAGAAAAGCAGTTTAAACAGCAACCTGTGGTTACAATTTAGAAATTACTTGCACCCACTACTGTTATGAACACTATCACCTGACTTGTTCCTTGAAGTTTCCTTTCTCCTTGTATTTGTGATTTTCAACTTTGAAATGAAACAGAGCTTGTAAATAACAAAGAGGTATTGGTTCAAACCTCTGCAGGAACTCCCTGTAAGCTGAGACTGCCCCCCGTACCCAGAGGGAAGGGAGAGACCAGAGAAAGAGACAAACAGCACCAGTTTAAAAGCAAGGGAATTTACTAAAGAGGCTGGTCTGCTGGAGTGCAAGATGAGTAGGTCACCACACCCACCTGCCAAATCTTAAAAGTCTATAGGGAGGCCTTAACTGGATTTGGTCATGTATATTTCTAGATGACCTCAACACCACCTCACTATCTCAAGTCTAGGTGTTCCCAGTTGCTTCTGCGAGTGGGAAAGGCACGTGTGAGCCTTCCAGGCAAAGGGGCACTAAGTCTCAACCATGAGAAAGAACCAGGAGTATCTGGTTGGCTTGGCTCAAGTGTAGGATTGGAGAAAAATCTCAGGAAATGCCAAGGTTGGAGAGTAAGAGAGGGATGGTCTGATGTGTTTTGCAAATATCCAAAATGGTGTGGAAGGCTGATTGGGAGGGGATGAGACTAGAGGTACAGAATATGATCATCTGGCTGAGAGATGGGGAGGCTTGGATGGTAGCAGTTATCGGTGGGGGTCGGAGGAGGGGGGGTTCTCCTCACTTATCACTTCTGCAGCCTACCCACCATCCCAGAGGGTGCTGAGCAGCATCCATCTCTTGAGGCTCTTCCCTGAGGCCTGGGAGGATTTGGTTCTGGTCCAAGCTCCACCTTCACACAGCTCTGTGCCACTGGACACGGCACCGAAACTCTGGACCTCAGTGGCCTTGTTTGCAAAATGTCGAACACACTAGATGATCTCCGAAGCTTCTTTCAGGTCCCATCTTCAGTCTTCCCAGAGGGTGGCATGGTTTCTTTATATCCATTTCAAACTGGATACCAGAATAGATTAATACCTCTGGGATGCAATAGATAATTGAGTAGAAAAGAAACTTAAACATCATTTAATCTGCGAGTTTTCATATTTCTTATTAGCTGTAGTATATTTCATTCAAATGAAGTATTATACAAAAACTCAATAAAGCAGATGGAAGCTGACAATCTCAGGCTGACATGGAAGTAGGAGAAGGGAGGTCAGAGCCAGCTCCAGGCCAGAAATGAGGCAGATCATGACCCCCATGATCTCAGAGTTCGGAGCAAAGTTAAGATAGGACTAAGTCCCCCGGTTTTGTTTCTTTCTTTCTTTCTTTCTTTTTTTTTTTTTTTTTAAGATTTTATTTATTTATTTTACAGAGAGGAGAGAGATCACAAGTACGCAGAGAGGCAGGCAGAGAGAGGGGGGAAGCAGGCTCCCCGTTAAGCAGAGAGCCCAATGCAGGGCTCGATCCCAGGACCCTGAGTTCATGACCTGAGCCGAAGGCAGAGGCTTTAACCCACTGAGCCACCCGGGCACCCCTGTTTCTTTTTTTTTTTAACGGTTGCATGAGATAAGATCCTCAAATGCATACTTTTCTTGAAAAGTGCAATGTCACAACATATCTTGTAAAACTTTTTGGAATGTAAGATTTGGCAACAGCGCTTGAACATTTGTCTCACACTGAAGTTATGATGACGTTACAAAGGCATAAGCTACTGGGCCCTCAGTTACCCATATATCCTTGTTTAGGGATGGATTATGACTTGTTTTCTGAAGAAAGCTTTGACTTTGCCTGGATGGAGATGGGAGAGATGGTATGTTTTTTAATGTAGGCACATGTGCTATTAATATTCATTACATATCCTCAAAAATATCTTTAAATCTGCTGCTTTTTTTAAAAAAAATTTAATTTATTTACCTGAGAGACAGTGAGAGAGAGCACAGAGGAAAGGAAGAAGCAGACTCCCTGCTGGGTGCAGGGCTCTGAAGGGTCTCGACACAGGGCTCGATCCCGGAACCCTAAGGTCATGACCGGAGCTGAAGGCAGATGCTTTAACTGACTGAGCCACCCAGGTGCTCCTAGACTTGTTGCTCGTTAAAGAAGGTAAATGGATCTTCCTTTACGTAGTAACACAGAGTAATTGGCTCTAAGGACCTGCCTGTGATAATCAGTATTAGTTAACCAATCAACTATCAAACATCAGTGAAACAGGACTCAGCGTGAATTCCACAGCCCTCATCATCCCTGAATACAGACTTCAGCCTCCGCATCTCCAGCCTCAACTCTCTGACGGTCAGAGTCCTGTTGGAGTCTTTGGGGTGCTTGAAAACAGAGCCCTGTTTTAAGGAAAGCAGCCTAGCTGTGGTTTGGAGAATGGATCAGAATAGGACGGACCAGTTGGAAGGCTGTGGGGTAATCCAGGCTGGAAAGAGGGCCGTCTTACCTTGAGTAGTGGCATTGAAAAAGAAGAGGAAAACCAATAGGGAAACTATCTATGGGATTGGTGATGTTAACCAGTTTCTCATTTGAGAGATTCAGGATTTACAGAGACCTCCTTGGAGAACAGAGAGCCTGTGAGTCTCTAGACTTTGGTTTGGGGTTAGAGAGCACTTGGGGACAGAGAGCACTACAAGAGGGAGCAGTGTTCGAAGTGTATTATCAATGCGATTTTATTCCATAGTGCTCTCACACTGTGCCATCGGGCTATATATATTCTTACATCTTCCCATGGATGTTCTTCACGCTCTTGTTTAGAGCATTCCCTGGGATCCTTTTTACGAATATCCTGGAGATCTTACTCTCAGGGTGTACACCAGTAATGATTTCTGTTTCTCCTAACTTAGTTTTGAGCTCTGGCCATGAGAAGTAGTTTTAGGGACCACAGGTTCCTCTCAGGTTGGTGTCTAGGAAGCTCCAAGCCAAGTTACTGCTGCTTCTAACAAAATGTGTTAATCCTGGAGGCATTTTATTGACCTCATTCTGGCTTTATTTTCTGGTTTCTATTTTTAATTTTACTTCCTTCCCAGTTCCTTCCTTGCTTGTTATTATTGTTTTAAGTCTCAAAATTTAGTATCTTTACAAGCCACTTCAATTCCTTTTTGGAATGAGAGTGGCTATAAATAATTATAATAACGTGAAGAAAACTTACAGCTTCGTGCCACGGAACAGTTAGAAAGTTAGTATTGCAGGGTCTCCTGGTGGCTCGGTTGGTTAAGCGTCCGTCTCTTGATTTTAGCTCAGGCCATGATCTCTGGGTCCTTAGATCAAGCCCCACCTGAGGCTCCTTGCTCAGTGGGGAGTCTGCTTGAGATTCTATCCCCCACCTCCCCACCCCTAGTGTGTGCACATAATGCTCTCTCTTTCTCTAATAAATAAAATTTTTTAAAAGGAAGTCAACATTATATATATACTTTTTTTTTTTTCCTAAAGGAGGCTCTTGGAGCCCAGCTTGAAGCTTGAACTCATGACCCTGAGATCAAGACCTGAACTGAGACTAAGAGTCAGACGCTCAACTGACTGAGGCCCCCAGGTGCCCCACCTTTGTACTTTTAGGGGTTTAATTGTGAGTTGAAAATTTAGATTCAAGTTTTTAAAGTCTAAAGGTTTCTCTTGACTTACAAAGCAAAATCATTGCTCCATCCTCTTCCCTCTGGATTATAACTTGAATATCACCAACTTCTTCCTTCTGATTTAAGCTGAATAGTCGCATTTTGTTTTTGTAAGGAGTCACTTATCTTCACCAGTACTTCTATAATTTTTCATATGGGAGAACTTCTGAGTATTTGCAAAGATTCATTTAAAAATATAAATGTGGTTATATTGGGTTAGTCTTTTTCTGAGTCACAGAAATAACTCTCTCCTTTCCTTCAACAGTCAGGCTCTGTATTACATCCAGAAATATGGATTTAAAAGATTTATTCGTGTCCCAAAGAAACCAGGAATCTAGTGGGGGAGGGCAGTTAATCCGATATTTGCTGGATAGTGGGATTAATGCCTTTACAGGGGGTAAGCACAGTGAATGCCTTAACTTTTCAGGTCCCCACTTTTTGCCTTGGTTGTACGAACAGTCCTGCTGAGTCGGACTCCCTGTGTTTCTTTGTTCTGTGTCTGATTATACCACCGTTCTACAGACCCAGCCTGTGTGGGTGTCCAACTTCGGGCTCCCCGTTTTTAAGTCTGAAGGTTTGGCGTTACATGCCATGCAAGAGGTTGCAATTCCTATTCAAACAAAGCCTTATCATCGCAGGGAAACTTTAATGCCAGACTTTGTGCTTAATGAAGTCAATCCCACGTTGCTTTGTTAACGATGAGTGGAAGATTGCTTTGCTGATCTGATCTGGAATCAAGGAATTCTATTAAAGGACACACTCTGCAGAAAGGACATTCTCATCAAGTCTCTGATCAATATGCTTCGCAACACTGGCATTGATTTACATTGGCGGATGTAGTAGAGTCCAAAAATGGCCACAGGTTTTTTTTTCTAGTAAACCCATCCAGAGGCAGAATTGGTTTCCACCTCTTGAATCTGGGCTAGCCTTATAACGTGCTTTGGCCCACAGAATATGGGAGAAGCGATATTGTGCAAACCTGACTCTCGCTCTTGGGACTTGACTGCTATCTTGAGCAAGCCTGGATGAGCCTGTTGGATGATGAGATCTGTGGCCTGCTCATCCCTGTCTCCCCACCCACTAGCCATGTGCCAGGGGCCATCCTAGGCCATTCAGGCCGCAGCTGACCCACCTGCTGACCACAGACGCATAAGTGAGCCCAGCTGAGATCTGAGAAGCCTGGACAGATCGATAGAAACACCAAGCTGACCAATGGGTGGTGAGAAGTAGTAAGTGGTTGTTATTTTAAGCCACTAAGGTTTGGGGTTGTTTGGTGGGCGGTAAAAGCTAAACAGTAGGAGGGCAATTCGACATGACTGCAGCGGCACACATATGCCAGTGGACTGCAGAACCAGAGTAGAAGGGAGGAAAGGGGCTAAAGAGAAAGGAAGAAGAGTAACATGCACTCAGCGCCTTCTCTATGCTCAGCTGATGATTTTTTTTCAATCCAAATCAATAAACTAGTAAACAAGCCATCTGAACATTGTAGTAGATTATATGTAAAGGTGATTCAAACCTCCTAATTCATTATGATTCCCAAAAGCTTTGTCAGAATGAAACCATGTTATTTGTGGCAGTGAATTTTAAAAATATCAACCCCCTAATAAGATAATATGTATTTCTACTCATATCTAAAGGCAACACAAACCATTTATCTAACCCCACCCCCAGGACCCAAAAATTGAGGGGTAATATTCTAAGTTTGATTGGATGGCAAATTGTATAAGTAACCAGGAACTGAGCATACCCGAAATATAATTCACAGAAGCCTGGAAAATAGACATTTAGGTTTCCGTTTCATTTAACAGCTCTTGAGGGGTGTCCCTCTGTCTGCTGAGCCCAGGGTTTTACCAGGGGAAGATAGAAGGAAGAGGAGGATGAGGGCATGATCTGATTGGAAGGGGGAGGGCAGGGGAGGGATGGTGGGCGCTGTCATAAAGCCGTACAGGAGAAGGTGGCATTGTGCTGTGTCAAGGAAAGATGATGCATTGAGAAGAAGGGCTGTCGCCAACTCACCAGGAGGCCTTTGGACCCTTGGCTTAGGCTCTCTAGCTTTAGTTTCCTCATTTATAAACTTTGCACGAGGCAAGTTGTTCCATTTCCGGTCTTGAAATAAGTCAACCTTTCCTGATGCCCTTTCTTCCGGAAAGTGGTCCGAACCAAAGATTTTCTTGATCACAATGATTTTTCAGTCCTGAGCATGTTTTGATTGTCTGCTGTGTGCCAGGCACTCTGAGAAGCTCTGGCCACACTGTGATGAACAAAAATGGTGTCCCTGCCTTCGAGGAACTGAAGAATACAGTGTGGAAAGACCACACGGTGTGGGAAAAGTTCTGGAAGGGCAAATATTTGGGCCTTCCAAGAAGGGTGGTGCTCAGAGCAGGCTTCCCAGAGGAGAAACATCTTCGGAAAGAGCTGAAGGAGGAACAGCAGTGGTCAGATGAAGCGGCTTTTGAAAGTACCATCCAAGTGCAGATGGTCTTCCTCCATGGAACCAAGCGGTTGTAACTCATCACGTAAGCCCCGATAACCACGGGCCCACAGTACTTTGTTAGCTTGAGAATCTGAAGAGTTTAAGACTGCTTTGAGATGTTACGAAACTTTTCATGTACTCATTATCATGGAGCCCTGTTTTATTATTTATGAGAACATGAAGAGCCAGAAGAATGAGAGACCGTTAGTCAGACTTCATTCACATTTACCAGAAAGGAGATAATTGCGATTACTGAGGGGATTAACGTGGAGGCAGATGGCACTCTCCAGCACGGGGCAGGCAAAAACCCAGCAAACACTGCCAAATAGAGCTAGAGTGGGTTTTAGGGGTGTGTGTGTGTGTGTGTGTGTGTGTGTGTGTGTTCATTTTAAGAGCAGGAAAACTATCTATCAGAAAGTTTGGAAAATGAGAAAACACTCTTAAAAAAAAAGATTTTATTTGTTAGAGAGAGAGAAAGAGAGAAAGCACAAGCAGAGGGAGCAGCAGGCAGAGACTGAAGCAAGTTTGCCACTGAGCAAGGAGCCTAACGTGGGACGGGAATCCCAGGACCCTGGCATTATGACCCAAGCCAAAGGCAGACGCTCAACCAACTGAGCCATGCAGGCATCCTGAGAAAATGCTCTTAGTTCCATGACTCTAACAATCACTTTTTGAGTTTTGAATATCTTAGTATTTTTCCTAAGGTACATGAGCATGTTACTGAACTGACCATCGTTTGGCATCAAGACTGACCTGACCGACTGCTCTACCTTGTGGGCACGAGGCTGCGGGAGTGCCAGCCTCTCCGCGCAGCCCATACTGAACACAATGGAGAGCTGGTCACTCAGCTCCTAGCTCCCCATCACACCTCTGCCCTGTGTTGCACGTGTCCCCTGCACTTGCAGGCTGCACGCAGGTTTGATCCAGGTGGATGCACTTTCCTGTCTTAGCATCAACAGGCAAGCCCTGGTGCAGGAGGTTGGAGGCACTTAGCATTGGCCGGAGGTAGGGAGCTCCCGGGCTGTGTCTGTGTGAAGGTGATGGGAATCCACACAGGGTTGGCCACTACAAAGGTGAAGCAAGAGCAAATGAATTGAAGAATGAAAGGTGTTTGCTACAACCTTCTAGCTTTTCTCTTGTACCCTTTCTGGTAAGCGAGGAGCCTCCTCTGACAGCCAGGTAGCCAGAAAAATAAAAAAAGGCAAACATCCTCTTCGTTACTGATGGTCTGCGTTATCTCCTTGTATCTGAGGAGCAAGCTTTATTGATGACAACACTGAAAATAGGGATAAAGTAGAACCTCGTGAACATGTTTCTTGCAAAAGAATAGTTCTTGAAGCTAAAGGCAAAGTCTTGCAAAAGAATAGTTCTTGAAGCTAAAGGCAAAGTCATTCCTGAGATTGCTTTTGGCAATAGTTACTCTATTAGAATGAGTTTTAAATGTTCTGTTCTCTGATTTCCCATACCATGCATACTGTTTCTTTCCAACTCTTTCGTCTTCACTATTACTTATTGACAATTGTTTCAGAAACCGATGAACATACATTTAAACATGCACAGTACGCACTTGGAAAAACAAAGGATAAAGAAAAGACAGGAAAATTAAATACAATGTTTTGAGAAGGAATTCAAACTTGTTTTGATTTTAACTTTTTCAGTAACAGAATTTAATTTTCAGTAAGTTTTATGAGTTGAAGTCATCTTGAATGTTTATGGTCCTCATGCCAGAGGGAAGAGAGAACTCTGATTTGTACTTGCTCCCTCTGGCTGGGATAGGATCACTGTCCTTTTCATTCCCTAGAATCAGTCACGGTGCCCCTCCCCACCCCCATACAACCACAAGGGGGCAGAAAGTGAGATTCTGTGGGATGCCTAAAATAAAGGAGAACCAGGAATATTTGGCAAATAGTACTGAGACTACCACAGGGGGTCTGACATTTTTGGAAGATAGTGTTACAAAAAGCCTTGTGATATAAGTAATATGTGGTAGGTTTGAGGCCATGGCGTGCCTGGGATTTTTAGATGTTGAAATTAAAGGTTTTTTTTTTTTAAGGTTTTATTTATTTGACACGCAGAGAGAGGTCACAAGTAGGCAGAGCGGGCGCGGGGGGGGGGGGGGGGGGGGGGGGGGGGGGGGGGGGGGGGGGGGGGGGGGGAAGCAGGATCCCCGCTGAGCAGAGACCCGGATGCGGGGCTTGATCCTAGGACCCTGAGTTCGTGACCTCAGCTGAAGGCAGAGGCTTAACCCACTGAGCCACTCAGGTGCCCTGAAATTAAAGTCTTAATTGTAAAGTGAATATGTGGCAGGTTTGAATGTATAACCATCAACGCATCTGTTAAAAAAGGTTAAGTAAATCTTTATTAGCCAATAATAATAGTGGAAAATGCCATCTCCGTGTTCTTGGGGCTCCCCTGCTGCAGGCTTATGCAGTCAGGGGAGATCTTTGGCTAAGCTCAAGCATCAGGGAGACACACGGAGGTCTTCAGTCCTCTTGTCTCTGCTGAGAGGTACACTAGCCAAGCCCATGTTCCAGTTCCCTGGGGCTGGCAGCTCTGTGGCCCTTGGTCTAAGCCTGGAGGCACCAGAACCTCTACGGAGGCTGGGAAGCCCAAGCCTAATGGCCTAGCCTCCCTCAGGGCACCACCCTGTGATCTCTCTGAGGCCATTCCACTTCCCTGCACAGCCATCAAGCAGGACCAGAGTTCCTGCCATGCCTGGGACCACCAACCTCTGTGATGTTATCAGCCTGAAGCATATATTCTCTGGGTCCTCCTGCCTTCTCAAAGGACAGGAAGAACTGCTGACCCAGAGCATCTACTTTTTCTGCAAAGCACTTACATTCTGCAGACCACCTATTCCATTGGTTGGCCAATGTGATGCCAAGATCTGCCTCCCGTGAATGGTGTCATGGTTGAAGGGGTTCAAGGAGACTCCCGACAGCAACTGATACAGAAACTCCTAATAATGTGAATGAAATGTTCAAGTGAATTAACTTTAGTAATAGATAATGGATAGGGCAGGGTAGGGTTG
>JAQQSY010002295.1:0-13771 GCA_028646535.1 Procyon lotor
TGTCCTACTCTTCACCTAACTCTCCACCACATCATACTTCCTTTGGAGCCTCCATCCTACCATGGCTTCTCTGTCTCCCGGGAATGACACCTGCTGTTCCTTCTGCTTAAAATATGCTTCCTTGCCCACAAGATGTGAAACATTACTGTAGAGGGAAGAGGGGGAGTGGGTAGAATTCCTCTGTGCAGTTTTCAGGACCCCAGCTTCTTTCTATAGGAGGGCCACATGGTACTTACTATCCCTCTCCCTTCTGGAGACGGTGAACTTCTCAAGAACAGGGCAGCAGACTTATTTGTCTCTGTATCTGCAGCTGGGAGCAGCTAAGTTTAGTTTGAAACGAGACCTCACGTGGGCTTGTTGCATGAGAGGATGGAAGAAATGAATGAACAATAATGACCATAATAATGAAAGTTATTATCCACACAGGATTTTTTGTGAGTCTGGCTCTGTATGTATTCAAAATTTCATTTAAGGCTAGTAGGAGCCAGTGATGGAGACTCATTTATACCCACTGCACAGATGAACAAACAGAGGATTTAAGAGGTAAAGAGCAGATTTCATAAATGGTAAGTGGTTAAAAATCAATCTGCCCGATTCCAGAGTCCAAGTGCCCTGCGATTACTGCACGTACTGGCCGCCTAGCAGGGATGCAGCCGGAGGAAAGAGCCTACTCAGTCCGGGTTCTGGCTGTGGGCTGTGGTCCTGTACTCTGGGGCGGGCTGGGGACGCGTGCGCAGTGAGGTGGTGGCGCCCCCTGCGGGCGGCGCGCGAGAGGCAGAGACGACGAAGGGGCGCTCAATGCGCCTGCGTGCTCGTGGAGGTGGTGGCGGTACTCGGTAGCGGCTCGACTGTTCGCGCTGCGGGTGCGGCCATGGCGCAACCGGGGAAGCTGCTCAAGGAGCAGAAGTACGACCGACAGCTGAGGTGAGCCGGGGCTCACCCAGTCGGGCGGGCCGGCCGGCGGGCTCCTCTGCGTGCCGGCCGGGCCTAAGCGAGCGGGCGGCGCGATCGGGCCTCTTCCAGGCCTCCCGCTGGGCCGGGCCGGGCGGTCTTGGGTTTGGGGACTCGGTTCTCGGGGCTCTCCGGCCTGGGGCCCTGGGGTGCCCCTCGAGGGTTGGAACTCCCCTTCTCCGAGGGGTGCGCCAGCCCGCCACGCGGTGTGCAGTTCGAGGTTCGCGGTCCCAGCGTCGGCCAGGTCACCAGGGCGGCAGCCCGGCCCCGCCTCGCTCTGCGTTCACTCCTCGTTTAGCAGAATTGGGGGATCGGGTGTACCCCATCCCGGCCGCCCAGAGCAGCACCGAGTGTTAGGGATTGTCCTGAGCTAGCGTTGTCCAATAGGAATATAAGGAATATAATGCCTGTCTTGTGTGAGCCGCATATGTAATTATGTTTTCTAGTAGCCACCTTAAAAAGAAACAGGTGAAATTAATTTTAATACAGTTTCTTTAACCCAGTATATCCAAAATATTACAATTTTAACACTTAATATAGAAATTTATTAGGGAGATTTTTTTACCTCTTTTTTCATACCATCTTCAAAATCTGGCATTTTACACACTTGTAGGCACGTCCCAATTCCAACTAGCTGGCCTCATTTTTAATTTATTTTTAAATTTAATTTAAGTTTTGAAAGATTTTATGTATTTATATGACAGAGAAGAGAGAGATCACAAGTAGGGAGAGAGGCAGGCAAAGGGGGGGGGGAGGTAGGTTCCCTGCTGAGCAGAGAGCCCAATGCAGGGCTTGATCCCAGGACCCTGAGATCATGACCTGAGCAGGAGGGCAGAGGCTTTAACCCGCTGAGCCACCCAGGCACCCCTGGCCTCATTTTTAGAGCTCAGTAGCCAAATATGGTTGATGGCTACCTTAGTGGACACTGCAGGTCTAAGCCATCGGACAGGTCCTTGGCTAATTCCTCTCCCTTGCCTTTTCTCCTTACAGTCCCCATTCCTTATTTATTGAGCATCTTCTATGTGTTAAGGCAATGGAAGTAACACAAATGCTTGGCCCCCATTCTTTTTGGAGGCCCCCCCGCCCAAGCTGGGAGAAGTTACAGTATGTCCCTATATGTCCCCTGGAATTCCCATATGCACCTACAGCCTACTTCTGTGTTAGGGGCTTCAGGCACTTAATTCTGAGAGCAGCGTTGAAGACAGACACTGCCTTGGCTTTATAGATGGGGAAACAGAGTCTTGGAGAAACCTAGATCACTTGTCCAGAGTCTCCCATGTGTTTGAGCCAGGATGTAAACATAGGCCCTTGTGGCTTTTTCAGAGCCTGTTCTGTCACATCACTCTCCTCCCAAGCTTCTGAGAGAGGAAGCAAGGTGACAGAGCCCTTGTAACCAACTTGTGTTCTTTTGTAAATTCTTAGCATTGCTTGTGTTTTGAATTCAGATATAACTATACAAGACAGAGCTGAGAAGATATTTTAGCTTACTAAGTAACCGTGACAAAGGAGAATATTTGCTGAGTCCCATCCAGTAAGGACCAAATTTTACTCTTCATGGTGAGAATTGGTTCTCGGTTTTGGAGTGTCAGAGGGAAGCAGCTAGAAGCAAAGTTGTACAGTTGGGCAGCAGTCAGCCAGGCCGTGCTCTCCCATAGTTAGGCCAGCAAAGGAGCAAAGAGGATTGGTTTCTTGTGTGGCCTTTCTTGACACATATTACCTAGAGATGCACTGGTATTCTCTCTTAGGTTTAATATCTGAGTACCCAAGCATCCATCAGCCAAATCTGTCAGTGTCTTCTGTGTGTCCTACTTTCATAGAAAAAAACAGATGTTTCCTGTCTGTCTGGTTCTTCTAGGCTATTCATTCCTCCATTCATTTGACAGCTGTTCACTGATCACTTGCTCTGGGCAAGGCAGTGTACCAGGCACTTGGGGCTCCAGTGGTCCACGTAGGGAGTCATTTGGGCCCTCATGGAGTTTAGAGTGGAATGGAGAGATGGATGTTCCTCAAATAAAAAACCAAATGAAATAGTAACCGTTGTGATATACTCTGGAGGACATACTGGCCGAACAATAACAGGGCATCTGTTTTAGATCAGGTAACAAGGAAAGCACAGTAAAGCCCGTCAGTCTTCCAGACTGTGGCATTTTTCTAATGATTTTCACACTTTCCATACCGACAAGGAAAGATAATAGGCTTTCTGAGTGAAGGTAACCAGGCTGGGCCAGATGCCATGATGCATGTGTGATCATGCCCCTTGCCCTGTTAATGCTATGCTAGTGCATTATATAGTGCAAAATATAGAACATGTATGTCTAATCCTTATTATATCTTTGTGTTTAATAATATATGCATTTACTAATCATGCTATTAAAATAACATTGGGTGTTGTATTTTAAAACACTCCTGTAGAAGTCAATGTGAGGCTTTTCAGATGACAGTAATTCAGTTTTCTTGGTAAAACTTTTCTCACTCTTGGAGATGTCACAGTGATAAATTCTATGTCAAGATCTTAAATATACTGGCTCTATGTAATTCAAGGAGAAATTAAATAGCGGAATAGGTTTTAAGTCTAAGGCAGTTACTTAATGTTAATATAACTAATATATCTGTTCTGTAAGTTATCTTGAAAAGAGTAATGGACAAGGAGCTGGAAGACCCAAGTTTTTAGTACTTATTTGACCCTTTTCTAATCATGCAAGGCATCATTCTGAGTCATAGGTTATTCGGCTGTTTACCTGCTGCTCTTCCTGTCTCACATGTTTACTATGGTTATCACAGCAGCCATTCTGTGCAAGAACACTTTGAAGGTCTAAGGTCACCATCCAAATAAGAAAGTTGTATTTGTGTGGAAGTTTTAGAAATGTTGAATTTGTGGGGCACCTGGATGGCTCAGTGGGTTAAGGCCTCTGTCTTCGGCTCAGGTCATGATCTCAGGGTCCTGGGATCGAGCCCCACATCGGGCTCTCTGCTCAGTGGGGAGCCTGCTTCCCCCTCTGTCTCTGCCTGCCTCCCTGCCTACTTGTGATCTCTCTCGCTCTCTCTGTCAAATAAATAAATAAAATTAAAAAAAAAAAAGAAATGTTGAATTTGTGTTTTGTTTTGTAGGTTGTGGGGTGATCATGGGCAAGAGGCTTTAGAATCTGCACATGTTTGCCTAATAAATGCAACAGCCACAGGAACTGAAATTCTTAAAAACTTGGTACTACCAGGTAATGTAGTTTTGTGGTAGTCAATTTACTGTATCCGGTTTTGAACTAGAAATTATGTGTTCTTGACTGACTCTGTTTTGTCTTCCAGGTATTGGTTCATTTACAATTATTGATGGAAATCAGGTCAGCGGAGAAGATGCTGGAAATAAGTATGTTCTGTTCTTTTCAAACACATGCAAGTTAGGGAGGGCACTGTGCACTGCCACAGGAGACTAAGGCCTAAATCCCAACTTCACCTCCTCAGTCAAGGTGACTTGACACTCAGGTGGAAATAATCCCTGTGTTTAGGATTATGGCAAGGATGAAGTAAGTCAATAGAGATAAAGTGCTAGCACAGTGTCCAGCAAATAGACAGTTAATAAGAGGTACCTGTCATTACTGTCTTCGTTGTTATTAGTGCAAAGGAGTAGTCCTTATTCCTTGATTTGTGAAATCTAGACAATTCCTAAGTCCTTGCATTGATCCCTAGGGGTTAGCACATAGTTTAAAATTGTTGTATTATTGAAAAAATTTTTGGATTATAAGAATAACCTCTTATTTGTGTTTCTTCTGAGCTTAGTCCAGGTATATCTCTCTGAACTGAGAGATGTACTATAGAGACACTATAGTGTACTATAGAGACACCCCGCTGTCTCTCTAAAAATGGGGTTTTAAAGATGGTCTGCATATTGGTTTTTTTTTCTCGTAAGATTTTATTTATTTGTCAGAGAGAGAGTGAGCGAGCGAGCACAAGCAGGGGGAGTGTCAGGCAGAGTCAGGCAAAGGGAGAAGCAGGCTCCCTGCTGAGCAAGGAGCCCAAAGTGAGACTTGATCCCAGGACCCTGGGATCATGACCTGAGCCGAAGGGAGCCGAGCCGCTTAACCAACTGAGCCACTCAGGCATCCCTGCATATTGTTTTTTAAAGATGATCATAATATAGACTTCCAGAGCATTGCCAGATTTGGATTTCAGGCTCTTTTCAGGACTCGGAGGCTAGAATCTCTCATATTTGTTAGTATATGACAACAATGAGTAAATACAAGAAAGGTCAGAATCAGTTCATAGTGAGCTTTGATATCTTTGGGTGGTAGTGTTTCTACAATAGCACTCTTTTATTAGTATCTATAAAGAGAAAGTCCTATTATCTTCGTTTACTTGGTTGGTTAGAGCAGTATGTGATGAGAATAAAGTTTCTTTTTCTTATGGAGCCACTGATTTTGTGCTACAAAATGGTACCCAGCCTCAGATCTGGGCCTTGAGACGTGACAAGGGTATGTGTGGGAAGAAACGTGAATAAGTCTGTTTTAGTTAACCTGCAGAAGTTCAATATAGCACTTCCCAAGTGTGGTCTGTGGAACAGTGGCTCTAGGGAATGTTAATAGCTACTGAATGGGCAAATGGATTCCATGGTCAAATGAGTTTGGGAAATGGGCCAAATGAAGTTAAACATTTCTCTAATATAAGACCCTTAATATCATGTGTTATATTTATTATGAATTTCCAAGAGGGAAATATAACATATGGTGTTTCCCAAACTTTGTAAAGCCAGGGAACTTTTATTCTCTCAGAGCATCTTATAAAATTTATATTTTGTGGCACACACTTTGGGAACATTGATTTATTAGCCTGGTCTCTGATTACAAGTTTCATCCTGTTATCTTCCCCCAGGAAGGCTGTTAAAATCTAGAATCAAATATAGTTAGTGTTATATAATGAATGAAATATACTTGGTGTTACAAATAACCTTCCCTTTATAGTCAAAGAAGCCCTTAATTATTTTTTATTCTGTTCTAGTTTTTTCCTTCAAAGAAGCAGCATTGGCAAGGTAAACCATTAGTTTCTTACAAAATATAGTTGTGTTTGAGCATCTAATGATGCCACTATGTTTTGATTGCTTGAAAAGTTTTTTTTTTTTTTTTAAGATTTTATTTATTTATTTGACAGGGAGAGAGAGAGATCACAAGTAGGCAGAGAGGCAGGTAGAGAGAGAGGGGGAAGCAGGCTCCCCACCGAGCAGAGAGCCCGACGTGGGGCCCGATCCCAGGACACTGAGATCACAACCCAAGCCGAAGGCAGAGGCTTTAACCCACTGAGCCACTCAGGCACCCCTTGAAAAGTTTTGACTTTGAAAGAGCTTCTTATTTCTCTGAGAAAAAAATTAGTTGTTTTTTTTTTTGATCTCACGCATTTTTATATGCTTAGTAGTTTTTTTTTTTTAAAGATTTTATTTATTTATCTGACACAGAGAGAGAGATCACAAGTAGGCAGAGAGGCAGGCAGAGAGAGAGGGGGAAGCAGGCTCCCTGCTGAGCAGAGAGCCCCATGCATGGCTCCATCCCAAGACCCTGGGATCATGACCTGAGCCGAAGGCAGAAGCTTTAACCCAATGAGCCACCCAGGCATCCCTGCTTAGTAGTTTAAGAACTTAAAAGTATAGTGTGTTTTTATGCTGTATCCTATATTAAAGCTAAACCTTGAGGTTAACATAAGGTGTAAATGTTTAGTGGATGGAATATTCTGGTTAACGAGATTTTTATGAGTTAGCCAGCATATCTTTTGTTTTTCTATGTTCCATATTAAACTTCTTACAAAGCCGTAATAGTCAAGTTAATACAATGTTCTGAACAGAAACGACTATTTCTTTGACCTCTCTTACATAGGATTATAAATGTGGGAGGTTGTAGTGAGTCTAAACTTGGTCCAGAGTATCTCTGCCTGCCCCTCTAGGTTGTCTGGTCATTTGCCTACTCAGGAAAGCTGGTACAAATAATATAGTCATTTAAGTAATATTTAAAGTAATAATGTGGTTGAGGCTCAGCTTAAATACTATGAAAAGCAGAATTGTCATATCTATGCATGAAATTTGGGTAGTTTTATAATATGTTTGCTTGATCTGTAAATTGAGGGGTTACATTTTAACCAGATTTTTTCTAATTCAAGTCAAATGCTTTTTTTTTTTTTTTTAAAAAGAACCGAGCTCAAGCTGCCATGGAATTCTTACAAGAATTAAATAACGATGTCTCTGGGAGTTTTGTGGAAGAGGTATATATGTATACACATTATTATTTCTGTGTGGAAATGTAATATTTTAATAATTAAAAGCCGTAAGAATTAAGAATTTTGAGTTTATTTATTTTAGTAGTCTCTACACCCAGCATGGGGCTCGAACTCATCACCCCAGAGATCAAGAGTCTCCTGTTACACTGACTGAGCCAGTGAGGCATGCCAGTGTTTAGAATTTTGAATCTTTGTATCTTTATGTTCAGTTGAGAATTGAATTACTTTAACATTGGAGTCTAGCATGTTGCCTCATTTGTTCTAAAATAGCTTAACTGTTTCTGCCATGTTTAATATGATTGTAAAATTGTTGAATTTTTTTTCCTGTGTCCTATTTAGAGTCCAGAAAACCTTCTAGACAATGATCCTTCATTTTTCTGTAGGTTTACCATTGTGGTTGCAACTCAGCTTCCTGAAAGGTAAATTTTTATGTTATTTCGTTTTTATTTTGGTCTCTTACAAGATTTGCACAGTTTTATTTTCTCTGCAAAGAATATAGTTCTTAAAATTATTTATTTTAAAATTTTTAAAATTAAGTTATTTATTTATTTTTTATTTTTTTAAAGATTTTATTTAGTTATCTGACAAGAGAGAGAGATCACCAGTAGGCAGAGATGCAGGCAGAGAGAGAGGGGGAAGCAGGCTCTCTACTGAGCAGAGAGCCCGACGTGGGGTTCGATCCCAGGACCCTGAGATCATGACCTGAGCTGAAGGGAGAGGCTTTAACCCACTGAGCCACCCAGGTGCCACAAGTTATTTTAAAGGTTTTGTTTACGGGGCGCCTGGGTGGCTCAGTGGGTTAAAGCCTCTGCCTTCGGCTCAGGTCATGATCTTGGGGTTCTGGGATCGAGCCCCGCGTCGGGCTCTCTGCTCAGCAGGGAGCCTGCTTCCCCCTCTCTCTCTGCCTGCCTCTCTGCCTACTTGTGACCTCTCTCTCTCTCTCTGTCAAATAAATAAATAAGATCTTTTAAAAAAAAATAAAGGTTTTGTTTATTTGAGAGAGAGAAAAAGACAGCTGTACAGAGTGCATGAGTTGGGGGACAGGCAGAGGGAGAAGCAGACTCCCTGCTGTGCAGGGAGCCTCATGCAGGGGTATATCCCAGGACTCCAAGATCATTGGATATGCTGCTTAACATATTGAGCCTCCCAGGCACTCCCTCCCCTTTTTTTTTTTAAAGACTTATTTATCTATTTGAGAGAAAAAGTGGGTGGGGGTGGACAGAGGGAGAGGGAGAGAGAATCTCAAGAAGACTGCCCGCTTAGCACGAAATCTGGTGTGGGTCTCCATCTCCTCACCCTGAGATCATGACTTGAGCTGACATCAGGAGTCTGGATGCTTAACTGTCTGAGCCACCTAGGGTCCCTGTAGTTCTTAAAGTTCTTAAACTCCACAGAAACCTTTAATGAGAAGTGCTTATAAGTCTCCAACATCAAAAAAATGAGGAAGAGAAAAATACTGAGATGTGAAAACTTTTCTTATTATATTTAGAGCAGTTAAATTAAACATTGGTTATTTTTTAGTGGGAAAAAACTGGAATTACAGAGTGTGCGTGGGGGTGTAGGTAAGGGTTTTATAAATATTTTCCTCTTTGTTAAAGAAGTGTCTTTCAATAGCATTCTCCCTAATACAAAAGAGAAGGCTTTCATGTCCCTTTAGTCCAAAAGATAAACTTCCCTTGAAGCTGCAACCTTGTGGAATTGCTTGTTTTTCAGTGTATCCATGACCTGCTTGTGTAAATGTAATAGATAGATCTTTGCATTTATTACTTAGTAAGAAAGTTGCTTTATTTTAGGGTATTTTCCTGTTTGGCCTATATCCATTTGCTTATGTTTTTATTTATTGTACTTTCCTTTACAGTACATTACTACGTTTAGCGGATGTCCTCTGGAATTCACAAATACCTCTTTTGATCTGTAGGACATATGGACTAGTTGGTTATATGAGGATTATTATAAAAGAACATCCAGGTAAGTCTGTTGCACATATAGGGCATGCCATTGGTTGCTTTAGCTATAGTTTTAGAAACCTGACATTTGAGAAAGTCAATTTTATTTTTTATTTTTATTTTTTTTAATTTATTTATTCAACAGAGAGAGAAAGACAGAGAGAGAGCATAAGCAGGGGGAGCAGCAGAGGAGAGGGAGAAGCAGGCTTTCTGCTTCTCCAATGTGGGGCTTGGTCCCAGGACCCTGGGATCATAACCTGAGCGGAGGCAGACACTTAACCGACTGAGCCACCAGGTGCCTCATAGAAAGTCAATTTTAAGTTATAGAGTGGGGCGCCTGGGTGGCCCAAGATGGTTAAGTGTCTGCCCTTGGCTCATCCCAGGATCCTGGGATTGAGCCCCACATCAGGCTCCCTGCTCAGTGGAGAGCCTGCTTCTCTCTCCCTCTACTGCTCCCCCTGCTTGTACTCTCTCTGTTAAATAAATAAATAAAATCTTTAAAAAAAAAATTACAAAATAAATTTTAACCGTATAGTTCTGGTTACAGGTTTAGAGTGGTAATCCGAATCAACAGTCATTAATCTCCTATTTCCTTTACTTAGCATAATAGAAGGATACAAAGCAGGAAATACAACAGGTACAGCTTCTTCATCTTATTAGGAGGCCTAGCAGCAGAATAAGTCCATAGCTTTTTTTGCCCCCTAACCCACAAAGGGCTGCTACAGGT
Source organism: Procyon lotor (assembly GCA_028646535.1). Taxonomy (NCBI): domain Eukaryota; kingdom Metazoa; phylum Chordata; class Mammalia; order Carnivora; family Procyonidae; genus Procyon; species Procyon lotor. The sequence goes on from JAQQSY010002295.1 coordinate 9,874, forward strand.
GCGAGCCAAGGTATGGGGGTCACAGTGACACATAGACGTCGTACCACCTTTCTCTACCAATCTTTCATTCCATTCTCATAGAAGCATTAGGTACAGTTCAGGTAATGCTTCTACACAATAAGCAAGGCATTTACCTAACTACTGCTGCAAGTAGACAGTGTTATAGGAGACTGGAGTCATACACAAGCAGACTTGCATTAGCTCAAGGATGATATTAGACCTTTACTTACAAATTTTTTTAAAATAAAATAAAGAAAGTTGTTATTTATTTATTAGAGAGAGAGCATGAGCAGGAGGGGCAGAGAGAGGGGAGAGTGAGAGAGAGAGAATCTCAAGCAGACTCAACACTGAGGAAGAGCCTGACTAGAGGCTCAATCTCATAACCCCAAGATCACAACCTGAGCCAAAACCAAGAATCAGACGCTTAACTGGCTGTGCCACCCAGGCCTGCCTCTACTTAGAAATTTTTAATCTTAAATCATCATCTAATTTTCATTCAGAATTCCTACATGGCTCTGAGCCAGGTAGTCTGCTAGTGTGGTGATAGCCATTGGTATTGGTAGTATCACTGGGGAATAGTATCTGCTTGGGCAGTTAGGGGGTGACTTGTGGGGATAAGCTCTTGGCAGGTGCTAGTAGGCCCTTTAAGATTATAAGTGAGAGAGTGACAGGGTGAAAATTTTATTTCAAATGTGTACCCTGAAGTGGGGTGGAGAATGAATGGATTTGAACGGGCAAAGATTGGAGGCAGGGGTTGCCATTAGGAAATTTCCAGTGTCATAGCTAAGTGAGAGAGACAGAGACCGAGCCCCGCACTGAAGGTAGATGTTACAAGGGTACGGAAGAGGGGGTAAAAAAATAATAGGGTTAATGTTGCTGGCTGTGTGCCCGCCTTAAAGTAGATTATTTCATATAATCTTTCCAAAATACTTATAAGGTAGATACTATTATATCTCCTTTTTGCAGGTGAGGATGCTAATGCACAGAGAGATTAAGTTATTTGCCTAAAGTCACACAACTCGCAAGTGACAGAACTAGGCCTAGCTCTAAATAGTCACTGAAATTACATATTCCTGTACTCCCCCCATATGGAGAACTGTGATATTAGGACATGTGGAATGACTGATGTTGGGCCAAGGAAGAAAGAAATTAAAGAAAGATATTAAGGATAGGCGCATCCCGCTGGCTCAGTTGGAAGAGTATGTAACTCTTGATCTTGAGGTTGTAAGTTCGAGCCCCACTCTGAGTGCAGAGATTACTTAAAAATCTTAAAAAAAAAAAAAAGTCTAGGATAACCATCAGGTGTCTAGGGAGGAGTCTAGGTAGATGGTGATGATGTCTATTGAAGACCACAGGAGGGGAAAGGTAGTGTTGTTCTTAAATATTATCTGAACACATATTTTATCAATTTTGATCTTTTAAAATTATAATAGCAAGAAAATTCAACTCTAAAGGAATTTTGAGTTTACTCTTAATAAAACTATAGTCTGGAGGTGCCTGGGTAGCTCAGTGCGTTAAAGCTTCTGCCTTTGGCTCGGGTCATGATCTCAGGGTCCTGGGATTAAGCCCCGCATTGGGTTCTCTGCTTGGTAAGGAGCCTGCTTCCCCTCACTCTCTGCCTGCCTCTCTGCCTGATTGTGATCTCTCTCTCTCTCTCAAATAAAAAACAACAACAACAACAAAAACAAAAAACTATAGTCATGATTTGTGTGTTTAGAAAAATGTGAATATATATGTGTATATAAATTCATCTCAATAACAGAAAAGGGGTGCCTAGAGGGCTCAATTGGTGGAGCATGTGACTCTTGATCTTGGGGTTGTGAGTTTGAGTCCCACATAGGGGGTGAAGCTTACTTATAAAAATTTGAAAAATAAATCAGTCCCTTGGGTAAAAAAAAAAAAAAAAAAAAGAACAGAAAAAATCCCTATAAGTCCTGTGCCTATTTAGAAGTTATAGATTTCTTTTTTTTTCATGATCTGTGATTTTGTTTTTAATTTTTAAAAATTTTAAATTGAGAAAAGATTTTATTTATTTGAGAGAGAGCAAAAGTGAGAGAGATCACAGAGGGAGAGGGAGAAGCAGACTCGCCACTGAGCAGAGAGCCTGATGCGGGGCTTGATCCCAGCACCCTGCAATCATAACCTGAGCTGAAGGCAGATGCCTAAAATCACAGGGGAGCCACCCAGGCCCCCCTGTGATTTTGTTTTTAATTATCTTAAGCCTTATCACATAATTTACAAACTTATGCTGATGATATATCTCCTCAGTTTTAACCCTTCTAATGAGTTGGCAAAAGCATCGTTACCAATTATACATATATGGTAATTCCACAGTTGTATATTTGAATAGCTGTTTAGAAGACAATCCTGAATTATAACTTAATCTGACTTAGTAAAGAATCCACAAGCCAAGTCTGCTGCTATATCTTGTCACACTGAATTTTAAAAGCATCTGACCTTATAGATCATGTATAAAATGTGAGAAGTGTTAAATATTCTTTATTTAATATTATATGTAAACACACTAAAATGTTGTTCATTAAGCAAAAGGCAACATTTTAGATGAAAGGAATTTTTTTTTTTTTAAGATTTTATTTATTTATTTGACAGAGAGCACAAGTAGGCAGAGCAGCAGGTAGAGGGAGAGGGAGAAGCAAGCTCTCTGCTGAGTAGGGAGTCTGATGTGGGGCTTGATCCCAGGACCTTGGGATCATGATCTGAGCTGAAGGCAGCTGCTTAACCGACTGAGCCATCCAGGTGCCCCGATGCAGGGAATTTTAATTGAATAGGCATAGTTAAGACCAAAAAGATAAAGTGGACACTGTCAGTTTATCTTTAGCCTTGCCTTTAACAGGCTAAGGAACACAACTTGAAACACGGCTGAGTCTTGCTGTTCTGAGACAGTGAAGGGATTTTCCTCAGTATTTAAATATATTAATATAACCAGTTATATAAATCTAAATTTAAAAAAAAAATCTATAAGTTTAGAGATAGCATTTACCATCTCTTTGAAAAGCTGAACATTACTAATCAATTCCAGTCATATATTTAGAAGGGGAAAATAGTGACAGCACTTGCTGAACCAGAATTACTATCAAAAGTTCAAAAAGCTGATCATACTCTTTTAACCAGGAGCCAGTTTTATTTAAATCAGGACTGTTCAAAGAAGTATTCTGTCAGCCATTCATGATCCGAATTCTGGTGTATGAGATCAATTTAAATATGGTACACATAAAAAAAGTCTTGAGACATTTTTGTTTTTGTAATAAATAAGGCATGGCCAACTATTACTTCTTAATAGCTTTTTGAGATAAGCTATCAAGTCTGCCCTTTCTCCTGTCTTGATGTCACGAGGATCATTTTTGTTCCATGGATATACTTCTTGGGATTCTCCAAATACTCCTTCAGCGTCTCCTCTCCCCAGGCGATGCTTTTGTTCTTATTGCATCCATGTAAGAAAATCCAGAGGCCTGACCTGTCTTTCAACTAAATAAACTGTGGAGATTTGGCCCAATCTTGTCGTTGCCTCCCTGTTCCACAGTATGGCACTGGGCACACTTCTGAACAAAAATCTTGCCCTTCTGAACATCACCCTATTTTATTTTATTTTATTTTATTTATTTATTTTTTTTTTTAAAGATTTTATTTATTTATTTGACAGAGAGAGAGAGATCACAAGTAGGCAGAGAGGCAGGCAGGCAGAGTGAGGGGGAAGCAGGCTCCCTGCTGAGCAGAGAGCCCGATGCTGGGCTCGATCCCAGGACCCTGAGATCATGACCTGAGCCGAAGGCAGAGGCTTTAACCCACTGAGCCACCCAGGCGCCCCAACATCACCCAATTTTAAATCGCTCTTTTGTCGCACATAAAACGAAGCTGCCTGCTCACAAGCTGGATGTCG
>JAQQSY010002296.1:0-13771 GCA_028646535.1 Procyon lotor
TTTTCCCGAGTTTTTTCCCGTCTCGGGTTCATCCAGGTGGTTTTACACAGTGACCGAACACACGCGGGATTATTCCTGGTCACACTCGGACCTTGTCTCGGTTAGGTGGGCGGAACTGAGCTTGGCGCCAGATGAAGTGATTTTTTTCTTGAACTCCCCTAACAGGCCCCAGAATTCAGTTGCCCTGGAGAAAACAATTGTCTCAGGAGAAAATCGGAGTCATTTTGGCAGCTTTGGAAGCACTTTTGACTGCTTTATTGATTAACTTTGGGGAGCACTGTGTTTCCTAAACACAACCCAATATCAATCATTAACAAATCTCTTCCCTTTCAAGTGCAGTCTTCTCCGTCTTATGGCCTCCTTGCTGTTGGCAGGTGTTTGGCACCTCGCGGACACGGCTTGAACTTTGAACAGTCTCATGGAAAATTTGAGATAGTGTTAAGAATGGGCTCACAGCTCTCCCACACACACTGTAACAAACCCGTCCTGACATTGGCTTCAACAGTTACAAAGTATGTCGGTTCCCATCACTCAGCAGGTGAGTCAGCAATCCAAAGAGTGCTCCAAGGACCGGATCCTTTCCATCCGGGTTGTTGTCTTCAGAGTGGGCTTCTGTCTGAGGCTGGAGACCCTCCTGGGTGTTAAAGGTCACTGGGTTCAGAAGAGAGAATAAGGCAAGGAAAGCTTTGGTAGCTTTCTCAGAGGAGCAAGCAGGGAGTTTTCTAGAAAAGTCCAGCAAACCCTTTCTGGAATCTCCTTGGCCCCAACTGTGTCGTATGTGTGCCCTTGGCAAAATCACTGCCAAAGGAAGTGGATGGGGTTACCCTCAGACCAGCGCTCTCGCAGGGGTGGGGTGCAGTCAGCTTCTCTGAGTCCCATGGGATGTGAGGCACACAGGAGGTTCCTGAGAAGTCCCCACCAAGTCTGCGACACCAGCTCCATGTCCTAAGATTTAATTCAGGTCTGACACTGTCTACCTGGAGTTAGCATCAGACCCCACAGGGTAAGGGCTCCGTCTCACAAGACCACTCCCACTTCGTGGGACACCCCAGCAGGGTGTCCTGATGCCAAGCACAGGTCCTAGGCTGTCACCTGTACTTCTGGCCGATAGGCTATAATTTGGGGTTCCCATGACCTCCTCCTTGAATTTGATAATTTGCTAGAATGGCTCACAGAACTTGGGGAAATTCGTCCTTTTGATTACCAGTTCATTATAAAGGGTATAGTAAAGGGTACAGACAAACGGCGAGATGAAGATATGCACAGGGCGGACAGTGAATCCAGAACTTAAAAAATAAAAGACCAAAAGAAACAAACAAGCAAACAAACAAATAAATAAATAAAGACTAGAGGCTTGCCGCTCATATTACATAAGTATTTATCATGTTCAAAGAAGCAGAACTTGGAATGTGATTTGTTTTACAGAAATTCTACTAGGAGAGCTCTTTCCATAACTGTTCTAAGGCCTGTCCACAGCTGTTCACTGGCCCATTGTCTGGCCCACCCACCCTGGCTGTGCTCCCACTCTGGGGGATGGGATCCCCGCTGTGCAGTGTCATACCTGCCCCATGTTAGGAAGCCAGGAGATGCTTCTTGGGGGAAGTGTGGATGAAAGATTTCTTTGTCCCAAATGAAATTTTTCCATTTTTATACAAATGTTGTATAATGCTGCCCTACACTCCTGAAATGAAATTCAGAAATAATATGACCTATCTATACACATAATCAAAAAAATTAGAATATTGTCCTAGCCATAATACCAAGGAGAAATGAAAGGAAACTAACTTATAGAATATTGCTTATAATAAGAATAATAGAACAGTAGAACTATACAAAATTAAAAGATAATACATATGCACTCAGGAGCAGCTCTACTCCAAGATTTAAAGAATCTGTGAGAAACTAAGTGTCCAACTCTTGATTTTGGCTCAGGTTATGATCTCAGGGTCGAGCCCTGAGTTGGCCTCTGTGCTGGATGTGGAGCCTCCTTAAGATTCTCTCTCCTTCTCCCTCTGCCCCTCCCCTGCACCCTCTGGTGCCCCTCGTCCCCCAAAAAGGCAGCAAGGCAATCAGAAGCCAGCCTGTACAAGAAATATTCGAGACGAAAGAACCGATGTGGGGCAGACAGCGTAGTAAAACCTAGTCAATGTGTATAAACCAGTGCAGGTCCTTTGTGTTCTTAGATTTGAGTTTGTTAATTATAAACAAGGCTCTTACGAGAAGATCTGGAAAGACATTTAAAAGCTACAGGGGACACAGAGAGGGCTGCCCTGCCTGTGGCAGTAGTTGTAACATCCGTTACAACGTGGCTCCTGCCCACGAAATGCTAGCAGCCCCTGTAAGGAAAGCTTGGGGAAGATTTTGAAATTTAGTGGGTGTCTTAACTAGCTCATCAACCTAGGTGATCTTCCCATTTCCTCGTCGTTGATTAGGCTGTCTTACAATTCTGGAAAGACAAAAGTTAATTTGTAGCAAACTGATAGGAATGCAAATAATTCCTGTCCATAGAAAACCATGTGACGTCCTGGGAGGGTTTAATTGACTTTCTTGCCCCATTGTGGAAGAAGCCAGTTTTGTATGTATTAATGAAATTCATTTCAACATTCCCAGTGGCCTGCGAATGTGTTTGCACTTTGGGTTTTCCTTTGACTTGGTTTAAAAACTTTTCTGGTTCCTTCACTCATGTCTGAGTTAAATATAACCTTTGACACAGTCTTTGAATGTTTGTATGACAGTCATGATTTTATCTTTTAAAAAAATGATTCTTTAACAATCCCCATCCTTGGGCAACCCCAAATTAAGCCCTCAACCTTTCAAAATCCCCATAAGATAATAGTATACACATTGAGTCACTGCACACACACACACATGCACAGGCACACACACACACACACACACACACACACACACATGCACATGCACACACATGCATGGAAGCCTAACTCGTATTCTCTGATCTCCACCCTTGGTCATGTAGTGTGATGGTAGACCGAACGCTCTACGGCTTCTGCTTTATGAATGTTCCGCTTTGGGTTTTTTAGGGTTTGAAAGCTCCACCTCAGGGTGAGGTCCTTGAGATCACCCTTTGTTCATAGTCATTTTGATTTAACCAACATCCTCAACTTTTTGGCTCCTGTTTGAGGAAGATCACAACTCGAGATGACCCACCACCTTCCGGCACTTATGTGAAAGGGAATTACACCCTGTGCGATTCTAATCTTCTCTGCCACGGTTGTTTCTTTGGTGTCGTGGGGGTATTTTTAAGCATCAAAAGGAAAACAGAGGAGAAAATCCGCAGAGACCACCCCCCAAGTCTGAAATCCTGTTAAACCTCCAACAAAACCAAACCCACCAGGGCTTGACGAAATAAGCTTACAAGCAGAAAAGGGCACGGTCGTAGCGGTGAGATTCCGCGGGTTCCTTTGTAATCCCAGTTCCTTCCATCTGGGTGACAGGGGATAGGGAGGGGTTCCCATATTCTGGGTATTCTAGTCGGGCTGCCTGGAATGGAAGGGACCACACTTTGATCTCTGGGGTCAGGGCTCATTTTCATAACCCTGGTTCTTTTAAGAGCAAGGGGCAGAAATTGTCACCTAAGGCTTGTAGCAGAACGTGGAAGGGGCTTGGACTTTTCTGTGCCCTGCTGTTTAAAGTAGTTGTCCTGACAAATTAGGGTCATGCCAAGAAATCAGGAGGTCGGGTGGGGAGGATGAGAGCTCCTTCTTAAAATCCTTGTACCCCAATCAAGATGGGACATATTACTAATATAGAGAAGAGGGTCTGTTTAAAGTGCTTTTCTGAGGAATTTGATGATACTATCATAGTAATTGCTGTCAAATACTCAAATACCACAAAATTCTCCAAAGTGTAATTCACATGGACGACAGTGTGCAATTAATGCATTAGTTCCCATACACTGTGTAGGTTCACCTCTCTTCATCCTGCCTCATTCACCCCATGTGAGCCCCTGCCCCCCTTCATTCAGGTCACTTCTCTGACATCTTCTCCCTTGTGACACCGTCCCTGGCCACCCATCTAAAATAATGCCTTCACCCTCTCCCCCTTCTTTTGCACCTTATTTCCTCCATAGCCCTTTTCACTTCTGGATGTTATATTGCGTTTCTATTTTTTTAAAAGGTTTTATTTATTTATTTGAGGGAGAGAGAACGTGAAAGAGATCACGAGGGTGTGTGGAGGGGCAGAGGGAGAGGGGGAGAATCTTAAGCAGACTCCACACTGAGTGTGGAGCCTGACGCGGGGCTCAATCTCACGACCTTGAGATCAAGACCTACGCAGAAACCAAGAGTCAGACTCTCAACTGACTGCACCACCCAGATGCCCTGCATTTCTTTCCTTTTCTTTCTTTCTTTTTTTTTTTTTAATTAGTCATTGTCATTCTTCCCATTAAAAGATCAGGTCCCAAGGAGCAAGGCCTTTGTCTTGTCCGGTGCCTCGGGCCGACCTTGGAGCATCGTAGGTCCTCAACCAGTATTTGCTGAACCAATGTGCCTCTACCATTCTTTAAAGCACCCATTTAGACTCACCTCCCTCTTGACCCTTTTGGGTGCCCGAGAGTCAGTCCCTCTTTTCTCAGTGGTCTCATTACTTGCATCTGACACATGCTTTTTGAGCATCTGGGTGTGAGCTTTTAGCTTCGCCAGGGGGCTTCCTGCCGGGGGAAGAAAACAGAATCCCTGCCTCATGGAGCTGCCATTCCCACAGGGGAAAATGGGCATAGACCTGTCACTGGTAACTCTGTCCCATTTTTAGATGCCCCTGTACCTCATCTTATAGTTGCCCTGATCATGTGTTCAAGAAACATTTTTTGTGGAGGAAGGGCTTACCATTTGGTAGAGACTGAGCCAGGCATGGGCGGTCTGAAAAGTGAGTGAATGATCAAAATTAACTTTAAAGGACCACAGTGTACTGAGCAGAGAAGTATCGAGGCAGACAGGACCCTCACAATAGCAACAACATGGGGCATGGGCTAGAGCTGAGACGGGGGGGGGCGGTGTGTGTGTCAAATTTTGGACTGAGGATGGCAGCAGGGAGAAATCAGAGAAGCCTTCACAGAAGAGGTGACAGACGCAGAAGGATGAGTAGGAGCTCCCTTAGAGAAGTGGGACTGAGGGAAAGGCATTTGGGCTGAGGGAACAGTCTATGCAAAGGCACGGAGGCCAAAGAGCTGTGGCCGACCAAAGAATGTGGCCAAATTTTCTAAATGATGACTCCACTTCTCATGCCCCAACCCAGTTTAATCCTGAGTTATCTTCTGAGAGTTGTCCAAGCGCAGGGCACAAAGCACGTCCCTTGTCCTCCCAGAGCTCTGTCTAACCAGGCAGGCAGCAGGCATGTAAAGCGAAGCCAGAGTGACAGATCTGATGCGCGTCCAAGGCATCACAGATGATCACAGAGCTCACAATGTGGATTTGCGCCTGATTCGCTTGGTAAGGCTAGAGGAGCAAAGCTCACTAGATAGTGGCCAAGGCATTCATTCATTCATGTGTTCACAACTATTTCTTGGCACTTACATTGTGTACCTGGCACATCTGAAGTGTTTGGGAGAGAGAGGCAGACAGGAAAGATGAGATCCCCGTGCTTATAAAGCTCACGCTGAAAATTCATCCCAAATGCATGTGAACAGATGAATGAACAAGTCCTTTCCAGAAACACATGCTGAAACACAGCATGGCGGTTACTAGTGGGGGTGCGAGTGGGGAGCAGCCCCCCCCCCAGCTACAGGGTCCAGGAGAAAGCCCCTCTCATCACCCTTACAGCCGAGGCCTGAGTGCAGAGGAGGAGGCAGGGAATGAAGATGCTGGAAGAGCAAGTAATGTGGGCTGGGACGTGGGAGCGGCATGGGGTGTGTTTCAGGGAACAGCAGGGCCAATGTGGCTGCAGGGGTGGGGAGCAGAGAGTCGAGGTGGGTGAGGTTGGCAGGGCAAAGGGTCAGCGCCATAGCCCAGGTGAAGGGACGGGTCTAGTCTCTGTGGGAGGGCGATGGGCAGAAGCCTTCATTTCAACTCACTGCCCTTCTCTCTCTTACTGGGGACCTCTGACATAGAGGAAGCCCTCACGACATTTAATTTAATTTAATTTAATTTAATTTAATTTAATTTAATTTGGGCCGTTGAAGCCTATCAAGTTATTCACTTGCCCTCCCCGACGGTCCTCTTTCCCGTCCTTGCCTCCCCTCCTCCCACCTGGTCTGTCCACGTGGAGACCGCTCCCCTCTGTGCTGAGTCCCCAAGCCCCCCCAATTTCCTGGGCATTATTACAATTATTAAAACACCAAATCCAAGCACTGTTGTCTTTCTTGTTGATCCACAGAGAAAAGAAACAGGCAGAGAAAAGAAGAAAATACGACCCCGCGACGTGGGATCCTATCGGCCCAGCCCAGAGAGACGAAGGCTGGGCAAGCCTCCGGCTGGCGTGGGACAGTTCACTGGGCCTTGGCACAAGGATGCTTTGAAACAATGACACTGCGGGGAGGCTCTCACTCTCTGAGGCTCGCAGGGGAGCCCAAGAGGGGACCGCTCAGCTATGGGCTTAAGTGTATCGGCCAACATTTTTTTTTTTTTTTCATCTTAAAATTCTTTTTTTTTTTTTTGTATCGGCCAACATTTACGGAGCGCTTATGGTGTGCTGGGCACGTTCTAAGCACGAACAGGTATTCACAGAATCCTGATAACGGCCCTTAGAGAGGGGCCGTGGTAGTCACCGTGTCTCGGGACGGGGCCAGGGGAACCTGGCCCAGGATGCTGAAGGGCTTGCTGCTACTTGTCCCACAGCTAGGGAGAGAGGGACCCTGGGTTTGACAGCACACGCTGTATCTAACAAGCTGGTGGAAGAAAGCAGATCATGTGTCAGAATCACTCAGGATTCCGTGCTCCCCAGCTCCCCCGCCTTTTAAAAAGATATTATTTATTTATTTGACAGGGAGAGACACAGCGAGAGAGGGAACACAAGCAGGGGGAGTGGGAGAGGGAGAAGCAGGCTCCCTGCCGAGCAGGAAGCCTGATGCGGGACTTGATCCCAGGGATCCTGACCTGAGCTGAAGGCAGACGCTTAACGGACGGAGTCACCCAGGTGGCCCTCCCCAGTCCCTTCTTGTACGAGCTCATGTACTGTGTAGCTGGGCTGCCACTCAGCCCCTAGGATATGGCTCATGATGCTCCATGTGGGAGGTTCACACTCTTCCGGTAAATGTCGTCCGCCGCTGACTCTGGCGTCTGTGTGCACACGCACATACGTGTGTTTTTGTGTGCGTGCGTGGGTGCGTGTGTGCGGCCGTTAGGAGTGGCGCGTCTGGAGTCAGAGAGCCTGGGCTTGAATCCAGGAACAACCTCGGGAATGTCCCTCAGAGCATCAATGTGAGGATTAGGTGTGTTTGTCCCTGTGAGGTTTAGATGGGGGCCCGGCATGGGGTGGGTGCTGGGTGAATGCGGCCGTGATTACTGTTGCTCATCATCCCCCTGACTCTCGTGCATGCAGTCTGAACCCCCTCTCCCCGGGGACAGCTCCTGTCCTGAGCGCAGGGGTGACCCTGGGCCCGGGGCTTCATCACCTTGTACCTTGGCTTCCTCCTCTGGCCAGTGAGCCAACCATCACCCTTCCTACGTGGGCCTGTTGCGGGGATTCAGTGAGCTCTAGGTGCACTCGGGGTCATTAAGTGTCAGTTGGATCGCCGTCCCCTGGATCTGTGTTTGGCGACTTCATGCTCACATGTCGTGTACTTAGTGAGGCCTCCCCGACCAGGTATCTGATGGCGCTCCTTGCCCAGCACGGGTCACTCCGCATGCCGGCGGCCAGCAGCGCACAGTGAGGGGGCAAATCCAGCCTGCGGGCCAAGGGCCTCAGGGGCTTCCCAGGTCTCTGTTATCATGGTTGCAGATGCCATAGATTCTGCCTCCTCTTCTTTTCTTTCTTTCTTTCTTTCTTTCTTTCTTTCTTTCTTTCTTTCTTTCTTTCTTTCTTTCTTTCTTTCTTTCTTCCTTCCTTCCTTCCTTCCTTCCTTCCTTCCTTCCTTCCTTCCTTCCTTCCTTCCTTTCTTTCTTTCTTTCTTTCTTTCTTTCTTTCTCTCGTTCTTTCTCTTTCTTTCTTTCTCTCTCTCGTTTTTTCTCTTTCTTTCTTTCTTTCTTTCTTTCTTTCTTTCTTTCTCTCTCTCTCTCTCTCTCTTTCTCTCTCTCTCTCTTTCAAGATTTTATTTATTTGTCAGAGAGAGTGAGCACAAGCAGGGGGGAGCGGCAGGCAGAGGGAGAAGCAGCCTCCCCGCTGAGCAGGGAGCCCGATGCGGGGCTCGATCCCAGGATCCTGTGATCATGACCTGAGCTGAAGGCAGACGCTTAACCGACTGAGTCCCCCGGATGTCCCTCTCCTGTTCATTTATGACAAGACACATGGGTTTGCTTGAGGGAGCAGAGAGCAGAGTCGGGGGTCCAGAAACGTAGCCCATCTCGAAGCTTACAGTTGCCCAGGGGATCCTTTGAACGACTGGTTAGTATCTGGCCTCCCGCCCTCCACCCCAGATGGACCATCCAGGATGGCAGGGACCGAGCCTATCCTCTTCTTCTCCGCTGCGTCTGTCCTGCTTCTGGCGCACGGCCGGCCCCAAGGCAGACAGCAGATGCATATTCATTAAGGCAAGAGAGAAGGAACAGAGAGGATGTTCAGCATGGGTGGGGGAGCCTTCTCTCTGCCCGTTTCCCCGTGTCGTCCGTGTAAATCCCGGGGCGGCTGGCTCCATCATCTCGCAGGCTGTGTCGACAACCGCTGTTTAGCGTATAAAAATCTATCAGGAACAGCCGCATTGATCTTGAGGTTGACTCGGTGCTGAGGAAGACTAAGTAATGACTCGAGCTACTTCGACAGCAGTTCAACCGTCTCTTCCTTGCCTTGAAGGAGAGTGGCTAAAGAGACAGAGAGGCCTTCGGGGACGCGGTTTCGGCGCCGTGTGTCACCCCGGAGGAGAGATGTAACTGGGGGATGATTTATGGCAGCCTTCTGGCGTGGAAAGAGCCAGTGGCTTAAGGGGAAAACGGCTCTTCCGTGGCCACCCGCCTGGGGAGTGGAGGGAGCATTGGTCCTTCGTTTAGCTGCACAGAAACGCTGGTCTCCTCTCCTGCGCTCGCCAAACCGGGCAAACTTGACACCTTATAAATTGTCCGGCGACTCAGCCCGCCGGCCTCGCTGACAGCTGGGGGGAGCAGGGGACTCTGGTTGTGTTCATCGTGGCACCCGCGTGCAGAAACTTCGGACGGGAGTCTTGCCACGTGGAGAATCCGGAACCTCATGGAATCGGTTCTGGGGATGGCCAGCGAGTGAGAGGGCTACGCATCTGCGCTTTGAGCGGTGGGAGCCCCCGTGTCCGTGCCCAGGGGTACCGGAGGCATCTTCCTGCGAATAGCTCCGTGGCATGATTTTGGGACCAAGATCTTAGCTATGTGGCCTTTACGTTTGCTTATCTGGCCCCTCTGGGAAATCTCGCCACCCACTGAGTTTTTGTAAATTCCTTTTCTGCTTAAATTTACTGGTACGAGTTCTGTTGTTTTCAGCTAACTGCTCTGACTCACACATGGGGTGAGCGCTCGGAGCCAGAGAAGCGGGTGGTGAATGAGGAAGGTCCGCGTGGGAGCTTAGCCAGACTCCTAAAAACAGGATGCGGGGAAACAACCCGGGCCGTCTACAGCCGATGCCACTTATGTTCTCTTATTTACTCATTCATAAATATTTATTAAGTACTGACTACCAGGCACGGTGCTCGCTGCTGGGGATAAAAAATACTGAACAGGGTGGACAAGGTCCCTGGCGTCCTGGGACTTCCATTCTGGCTCGGGAGGTAGCAAGAGGTAACCAACAAATGAATAAATGAGATACACTGAAATTGTGCAAGGAAGGCACACGCAGGATGACAAGACAGAAGGTGACGACCATGGAAAGCTCCTTTCTACAAGGCGGTCAGGGACTAGTTCTCAGACCGGTAAATCTTACGGATGAGAAGCAGCCGGCCAGACTGAATGTTTGGGAACGTGGGTCCTGGGTGGGGGAGGTGGTGAGCAGCGCTAAGGCTCGGAGCAGGAAGGGACGTGGCCCGTGACAGGAGGGCTTGGGGAGTAGATCGTGCAGGGCTTCCTGGGTCACCGTAAGGAGTCTGGATTGCATTTGATGGGAAATCATAGGAGAGATTTATGCAAAGGAGGGATATGGTGTGACTTGCAGTGTAGAAATGGCAAGTGAGCCTGTGCGGGTGGTGGGGAGTGGGGTGGGGTGGGGTGGGGTGGGGGGACCCAACACGCCAAGTGCTGTCTACCGAGGAAGCTCAGTAGACACTCAGCACCCGGGGCTTTGGCTGGGGGCGCCCTCCATTTAGCCAGGTTCCAGACAGGCAGAAGGTAAGCGGGTGCTTAGCATAAACCACACGGCTCATCCGACCCAGATAAAGATGGGGGAGGGGTAGAGAGGAGAGAAGTGCACGGACTCAGAATCTACTTGGGGTGGATCGAGCTGTCAGGAAGTACTGATGGTTTGGGGGGGGTGTGGGAAAGGGAGGTGTCAGCTTCTGGTCATCATGGGAGGGGGACTCCATTACCATCACGAGGTACTTTAGAGTTCCGAAACCATGGCTGCAGGTGTCTCCCTCACTTGGTCACAGAAATTTCACGATGAGGAGGATCTTAGGAGCACCTGGGGTGACCACTTTCTTTGCCAGGTGAGCAAACTGAGGCCCGCGAAGGGGTATCCGGAGAGTTAATAGTCAAGAGGAGACTGGAATCTCCATTCTTTGATTTCCAAGTAAGTGCTCTTCTAATAGGCCCTTTTGAAGATACTGGAAAGATCAGGCGTCATAGAATGTTAAGGCAGGAAATGACTGCTAGCTGGTTACTCCCACCCACCCTTCCAGACTGTTCTGTAATCCCGGGGCTGAGACTCTACTGAGTCTTATCCTTTACCAGTTGGCTCGTTTGCTGGGTCCCACCTATGCGGATTGCAGCAGCCTGGACCCCATCGGGGGGCAGAACCATAGGGTGATTTAAACAGCAGAAATGTCACATAAAGAATTATTCAACTATGATAAAAGAGTCACCATGGATATAAGAAAAGATTAGCCGGTTTCCTATAGGGCTAAGAGAGAGTCCCCCCAGGAAGGGGACCCCTTCCCAAGGCTGGGGTTCAGATCTCTTTGTGGAGGTAGTTTGCTGGCCCCACGGTTAGTCCATTGGAGCTGGTGTGCAGTGACCTAATGAAGTCACTGACGTCCCGAATACTCACCCGCTCGTCTCTCCCCCACTGCTGCTGCCATCTTGGTCCAAGCCGCCATCTTCTCTCACCTAAGTATTGCCACAGTTGCCTCACTGGTCTCTTGATCTTGACCCTAGATTAGGTCCGTTTTTGAAGCAAGCCTTTGATGGAGCTCCTTATGCACACGATCTATCGAAGAGGTGCTCTGAAGAGTGAGGCGCAGAACCAGGCAAAAAGCTAAGCGAGCAACGTCAGCCTGGGCCCACGGAGAGTCCTGGAGCGTCAATTGTATCCCAGAGCGGGTCCCAGCTTGAGGCAAGGGGGCCGGCACCTGTATCTCCAAGTCACTCTGTCATAGGTGACTGGCCGCTCGGGGCTGTGTGGGGGGGATGATGGCCTCCTGTGCCAGGAGGCTCCCATTTGGCCTTAGGGCTGACTTCCCTCTGGGGAGGGGGCACCCGTGGGCTTCTCAGCTGTGACTCAGAGCAGCTGGGGCGCGATGTCAGGACAGGGGGTCCAGGGAGGGCACCAACCCCACCACCGCCCCTCCCAACATTCCACTGATCGATGGCGGGTCCCGGGGGTCTTCCTCTGGTTCAGGGGAAAGTCAGAGACGGAGTCTGTCCATCTTGTGTGGGGACCGCAAGGTCGCTGAGCTGCTGTAGCGTCTGCCAAGAGGTGGCCGAAAAGGGGAGGAAATCACAATGGAGTTGGACTTAGACCCTTTATTCCCAGAGCGTCCCCTTGGAGCCCTGGCTGTGGGACCTTGGGTGAGTTGCTGCTTCTCTCTGGATTCATTTCCTGTCTGCAAATGGGACCTGAGCCCTGCCTTCGGGCCTGATTCTGGGCCTGTTCTTCACAGCTCACTGCTCCTCCGTGTTTGTCCTGCATCGGCACTAATTTCAAATGCCCTTCTGGATTTTCCCCTAGATTAAAAAGCTGTTTAAGATGACCTGAGTCCAGGACGGAATTCCATTCCACACAGACACAAAAATATTTTTTTTCATTGTTTTATTTATTTGTTTTTAAAAGATTTTATGTATTTATTTGACAGAGAGAGAAAAAGTACACGCAGGGGGAGCAGCAGCAGAGGGAGAGGGAGAAGCAGGCTCCCCGCTGGGCAGGGAGCCCAACACGGGGCTCGATCTCAGGACCTCAGGGTCATGACCTGAGCCAAAGGTAGCCACTTAACCAGCTGAGCCACCCAAGCACCCCTTTTTTTGTTGTTTTAAAATATACCAGGTTTTCGGAATGAAACTATGGCAGCAACTGAGGGAAGATCATAATCTGATTTGTTCGGGACTTTTCTGAGCTCTGTAGGCCAGGTTGAAAACTTATATTACCAACAGCAAAGCCTCTTGTGGCGTCTGAGGGATCCCCACATGACACAGCGGTCGCTGGTCTGAGTCTATAGCTTCATTCCCTGGGATTCTCTGTCCAAGTAGAGCCTCCCCTTGAGTCGTGCCAGAGCCCTTGTGTGTTGAAAAGTGCTTTATTTTATTATAAGTTCCTTTCCTTTCCTCTTCATCTTATACTTGGGATAGGACACTGATTAAAAAATAGGAATTTGGTAGGTTATGTTGACGAGGAATTTCATTTCAGTTGAAGAGAAATCATAAAATATTTGTTTTAAAAACCAGGGATTGGCTCTGATAGAGTTGAGAACCACAAGTCTGAACAGAATTAGCAACGTCTTCTCTTTCCTCAGGGGGACCCACAGCCCTGTTTAGAGATGTCTTTGAGCTCCTTCTTAGCTTGAGCTGGTTTTACAAGGACAGAGTCCTTTCTGCCTTTCGGTCCAATCTAATTCTCCTTTGTTGCACTATTAAGGAGCCCGCTGAAGACCCGAGTGATTTTTACACTCCTCCCCCTCCCTGGGCTGCGTGTTCTGGAGTGGTCCCTACCGATGGAGTGTGGCTGGCTGGCTCCCCTCTGCCAGGCCGAGCAGACCTGGGCTTTTGCCAGATTTAGGTCTCTGTCCAGTGAGCAAGTAATTACTTTCCTCTGTAGGAGACACAACAATAATCAAGAAACAAACAAACACATTTTTTAAAAAGGCAGAAACGCTTAGTCATGCAAATCAGGGCGAGGAGAGGGTAAAGAAGAGCGCCTCATTTGCATTCAGCAGCCCCCTGGGGGCCCTGGCCCACTGCCCCTCTCTCTGAAATCCCTCGGCCCAGAGCAGCAGCCCCCCAGGCACATTAATGCACATTAATAAAGGTTTGTCCCAAGTGGAGTAAACACCACCCGTTCCCAGGACACCAAGAAGCAGAAAATTATCCGGAGGTTAACTGGGTCCTTAGCGGTGGCACAATGTGGGTCACGCTGGGTGTAATTTGGTTCCCTTCAACTCGAGGCTCCAAGAAAGCCACCGGTTCCCACAGTGGGGGGCCAGTGACTCAGTTGCAAGTCAGGTCTCCTGGATACAGGGACCTGAGCCGTCATTATGATTCATGGCACCTCTGACATCACTGGCGCTTTTGTGATGCAAAGTTCCGTGTTGTCTAAGCACTGGGGGACCCGGGAATCTGGG
>JAQQSY010002297.1:0-13771 GCA_028646535.1 Procyon lotor
GTTCCTCTGTTTTATCTGGAGCCCTAGTGACAAGGCAGCACCGAGGTGGAGGGGGGGAGATGCCTGCCTCCCTCCTAGAAGAACAAGAAAAAATGGTATCTGGGATTTATAGATAATGACTGAGCAGGTCTGAAGACGGAAGCTCTGATTTTTCAAGTGCTGGGCCCTCTGCTAAGGGTCGTGTTGACATTATCCTAACTGAAACGGCCTATGCAGTGGGATAATCGCTCCTCCTCTGCAAATGAGGAGGGAGGCCCCGAGATAGGAAGCCCCTCGTCCAAGCTCCCAGGTTTTTATTCAGTCACCCCGAGAATATTTACCGAGAACTGCGGACCGAGTCCGTGTTTCCATTCCACACACACAGTCAGCCTCCTGAGCTGGAAAATTCCAGTCCCTGCCCACTCCTCAACCTCCCCCCCCCTTTCCCCACTCCAGCTGCGGTTTCCATGGTAACAGACCGAACCTGCCTCTATAGCTAACGAGAGCTAAGAGCTCTTGAAGGGGAACAAGCCAGAACCATTGACGTCAGCCTCGCCTGGCTGGGGGATGGGGAGGGCTGCCTGAGGCCCTAAAGCCTCCTCCATCAGCGGCTGATGCAAGACTTTTGTATGTGTTAAAATTTGTTGTTGGGGGGGGGGAGTCTCAGAAGAACAAAATGTCGCCTGCGTGAACCCCTGCAGAATCCACAAAGTCCTAGGTTTTCGGTTCAGAAGCTGCTACAAGCAGCAGTGACATTAACATTCTGCATATTTACCATTTATTAATTCATTTAGTCCATCGTTCAACGAATAGTAATTGGGCGGGTGGTGGCATCCCGGGTGTCAGACACTGCTAGATCCCAGAGGTGTAATTGTCGTTCAGACATTCAGGGTCTCCACCTCTCTGTCCCATAGAGTCCAGCGGGAGAGACGTGCACTTGCTCGTTCATCCTTCGGTGTATTCTGAGAGACCGTGATGTGCGAGACGTGTGTTGGAACCTGGAGGATACGGAGGTGAGTTTTGAAAACAAAACACTTTGCTGCCCGGAAATGCTTTTGGTCTGGATCGAGGTCAAAGGTTAAACAATCACAAACACTGCGGATATGTCCCGAGTATCGGCCACGGTGTCCAGCGCTGTTTTAGGCAAAGGAGCTACAGCAATGAGCAAAATAGACTCGGTATCTGTTCCTATGGAGCTTATATTCTGGCGGGGAGAGAGAAAAATATGTAAATGAATCAGTGTTCTTTCTTATAACAAATAGTGTATTCAACTTACATTGACTTAAAAAAAGAGAATATATTGGCCAACTTAATTGAAAATGCCGGAGGCATAGTTGCTCTAATCAATATTTATAAACATAATTTATATTATTGCAGACAGCTGCAGTTTTTCTGCCCAGTACTCTTTCCCCTTGCTTCTTGCTACAGCCCTCTTTTGTATGGGGAACTGGTTAGTGTCCGACCCAGCCTTGGCCCGTCAACTCTGTCCCTTGCCCTTCCCGTAGTGATCGACTCAGGGAGGAGCACATGAATCCAGATGAGCGTCTCGGAGAATCACCTGGAACCTTTCCCTGGAGGCCAGGAGGAATGACAGACATTCTCTTTGTTGGGTGTTCAGCTGGTTGGAAGTGTGCCTGAGCTAGGACCATCTTGTCTGCCTACCAGGGAATAAAGCAAGAGAGTTCGAGTCTCCTGCTCTCTCTCCTGCTGCTTAGGTTAGGTAATGTATGTGATGTGCTCAGTGCAAAACATGAGCCAGTGTTCTTAGTGATTTGCAAAGGGAGCGGTCGGAAGAAATTCTTTGTAGGGACTAGAAGACTGGGTTTGTTGACCACGTCAGTCAGTGTTGATCAGGAGATGTCTTGGAGGTCACAGAATGAGAACAAATGGAGGTACACGGTGTAGAAGACTGTGTCCTCCAGGCCGTGGTGAGGTCTGAGGAGCTCTCCTGGATTCACTGCAGAGCCCAGGTCCCTGGATTCGAGTGCTGGGACCGGCCGTTCAGACTCTCACTGACACGGCCCTGATACATCCGGGCTGCTAAATCGGAACTATCGTAAATTGGGTGGCTTATAAACAGAAGACATTTCTTTCTCACAGTTCTGCGCGCTAGGAAGTCCAAGAGCGGGGTGGTGGCAAATCTGGTGCCGGGCGAAGGCCGAGTTGGGGGGTGCACTTTGACCCACAGTAGCCAGTGCACCCCGCTCTCTGCTGATTGCCCTGCTTCCACTCCTCTTCGTTCATTCCCCAGCCTAGGCCAGGGTGACCTTCCTACAATGCAGACAGGACCAGAGGTGTGCTGTGAGTTTGGGGGCTCATCTTAGTCCCCCTCTGCCCTCTTCCTGGGTGGTGGACACGGAAGCCTGGAGAAGGGTGGAGCTGGGTGGGGGAGTCGGGATGCTTTTGTCGGCGCTCGTTCTCACCTGTCTCCTCTCTCCTCCCCTGGGTTTTCTTTCTCAAGCACCCAGTTTTTCTTGGAGAGGAGAGAACAGGGGAAGAGAGGAGGAGCAGTATCCCCAACACTGTCTTCTCTCCCAGGTGGAACCAGGATAGAGGGTGGAATGGTGGCCCCCCGAGAGGTTCCTCCTCGTCCAAATCCATGGACACTTCCTTGTGGATGGTTCCTTATTTGGAAAAAGGGTATTTGCTGATGTGGTTAAGAGTTTTGACGTGAGATGGTTGTGGATCACTTGGGTGGACTCTGAATCCAAGGACACCCCTTCTAGGGGTGAGGCAGAGAGGTTAGGTAGAAGAGGAGGTGGACGCAGGTGCATCCAGGGGGCAATTGGACAGGGCGGGACTCTCAGCCCCCCCGATTCAGACTTTTGGGGACTGGTCACCCCCCCAATACTGGGGTGTGATGGGGAAGTACTTGGCTTTGCGTCCCTGCCCTGCCCAGGACGTGCTGCTTGACCCTGGCCCAGAGAGAGGAGGAACCTAGCGGCTGGTGGGCTCTGCGCACGCGCCCGAGTCCGTTGCCTGGGGTGGGGTGTCTGTGCTCACCGAGCAGCTCTTCCTCCACAAGGAAGCAGCGCATTAATTAGTGAAGGAAAAGCACCGGGACAGGTCATGAGGGCGACCTCGGAAAGAAGGGAGAAGCATTATATTTTCGGGCCTTCGAGGCCCACTTTTTCCAGTGTTTTGGACGATTTTCCTTTTGCATTGGCCCCTGCAAACCGCGCAGCCAGGCCTGCTTTCAGGAGTTAGCCTCTTTCCTCCCAGAGGGTGGATACGATTGGCTCCAGCTTGTCCTAGAGCTCCTCTGCCCAGAAACGTCCACTTAAACATGATCCTGGTGGCACGGAGGACTCGCCATCCACCGGCCCCGAAGCACGGCTCTTCTCGGAGGCCAGGGCAGAACCTTGGCTGTTGCCCTTGGTCAGTCTCCTCTGCTCACCTGGTGTATCCCATCAGTCACCAGCCCTGCCAGCTCTGCCTCCTGAAATAGCTCTTTCTTCAGGCCTGATCTCATCGTTTCCAACACGGTGAAGACCACTACTACC
Organism: Procyon lotor; assembly: GCA_028646535.1. NCBI lineage: Eukaryota > Metazoa > Chordata > Mammalia > Carnivora > Procyonidae > Procyon > Procyon lotor. The sequence continues at coordinate 3,483 of JAQQSY010002297.1, forward strand.
ACGGCTTGGTTCATACAGTCGAGTACTAACTCCCTTGCGTTTTTACCCCCTTCAGATCCTTCTCCATGCCTTTTAAAAAAGGAGAATCACACTGTCATACCTCTACCTAAAATCCTCCAAAAGATTTCCTCAGTTCTTTGACTAAATACCCAACTCCCCACCAAAGCTTGTGTAGAGCAGAGACTCCTGAGTTCCATTTGGAAGGTCCGCGGAGAGGCAGTTGGCGTAGAAAACAATGTGTGTCTGGAAGCTATGTTTGCACCACCTCATGAGCAATGACATCGTATTACTATCCAGAAACCAATGTTCATCAATCCACACTTGCATTGTGTGCGTGCGTGTGCGTGTGTGTGTGTGCGCGCGTGTGTGCGTGCGTCCGTGTGTGTGCACGTGCGCGTGCGTGCGCGCGTGCGTGTGTGTGTGCGTGTGTACGAACCTTGCTAGAGATACAGGGGGTGACAAAATATTCCCTCTCTTATGATTCCACTCAGGATGTATTTCGGAGTTTTGGAATTTAGTTCAATGGACAATAATCAGGTCGTTTCTCTGGGCTGGTCGTTGTGAAAGGGATTCAGGACATCAAACTATCTTACTGGGATATGAAGGGAATAGACCGTCAGCCCCTGAAAATGGGGCCAACACTAGTGAAAACAAGGATCCAGGGATAATCGGTGGGAAAGACTATTCCCAGGAACGTCTTTTCCTGGTTTGGAAATGTGCGCCCTTTCTAAGAAACCCTTCCCCCCCTCGGGCACGCCCACACACCCCATAGGCGGCTCCGCAGGCATTGCCGGGTCCCTGCCTGGCATTCGGCTCAGGAGTCAGAGGAATATTCTGAGGCGGGCGTTGGCGGGAGGCCCCTGGGGACTCTCAGCCCACGTGAACTTTCTGAAGCTCCCTTTCCTCAGGGAGGACAAGCCTCAGCCAGAACGTTCCCTCTCACCCGTCTCCAAAGTTCTCTAGCTGTGCGACGTCGACCGTCTCTCACCATCTCTGAATCTCTCAGCTGCGCCCTTCTGTACCTGGTCCGTGTCCGGGTCTGCGTTGCCGCCACCGTGTCTCTCAGGCAACTGCCTCCCAAACGTTCTCCCTCTTCTCTCGGGTCACCTTCCGCCCGTTGTGCAGCTGGACCGGCTTCCCTCACCCTTCTGATAAATCCCAAGTCTCTCCACCTGGATCACTCGAGCGCCTCTGACCAGGCTCTCGGTCCCAGACTTTGGCTTCATCTTCCTACCCGTCTCCTAGCTCCCCGCGCTTCAGCCGGGGTGACTCTCCTCCCTGTTCTCTGTGGAGCCCCCGTTGTCTCCCAAGGTTTGTCTGTGCTCACCGCCCACCCTTCACGCCTCACCCTCCATTTTGTATTCACCATGTTTCTGGCTTCTGTAAATGTGATGCTTTGATATCTGCTCTACAGGCCAATATGGACACACCTTTTCTCTTCTTTTTTTAAAAAAGATTTTATTTATTTATTTGTTTATTTATTTATTTTAAAAGATTTTATTTATTTATTTGACAGAGAGAGACCACAAGCAGGCAGAGAGGCGGGCAGAGAGAGAGGGGGAAGCAGGCTCCCCACTGAGCAGAGAGCCCGATGTGGGGCTCGATCCCAGGACCCTGAGATCATGACCCGAGCTGAAGGTGGAGGCTGTAACCCACTGAGCCACCCAGGCGCCCTAGACACACCTTTTCTGCACGACCCAACGATACCCTGGCCTCACCTTGCTTGGCCTCCTGCCTCCCTCACTGCAGCCCCTACCATCCCCAGAAGACTCCAGAATGCCCCCAGTCCTGGGAGCGTGGTTGTCAAATACAAATTCATCAGTCCAGAGTCTGCACACTCCTCACCACACCCTTACCGCCTTTCACCCCCTGGACCATCATCCTTCTGCTTGACTCGCCCCAGAGCCAGGTACTATGGGACTAGGGACATCCCCTAAGCCCCAAAGTGCACTGAAATTATTCACACTGGCCAATCCTAACCTGCCTTAGTCTACCTCATCTGTTCCTTCTCTCAGAAACCATAGTAAAGGATCTTACCCCCCTTTCCCCCTCCTCTCTCTGCCTCCTCACTGGCCCGTGTAGACCTTCACAGCATCATGGACCCTTCTCGGGAATTGTGAGGAACACACAATCTCTTTCATGACAGTCGTCTTCTGATCTGTTGGCTTTGCTATACCTTAAATTTTCTATCAATACACTATATTTCAGAACACATTCTCCTCAGTTCCTTCTAAGTAGGCTTCCATTTATCCCACGCTCCTGAAATTATTCTGCTCAAAACTTACCCTCTTGTTAGATCCAGTGATCACGTCTCCGTCCTTGTGTTATATGGCTTTACTGTGGCCATCAACACAACTGACCTCTTTGTCCTCCTTAAAAACACTTTGTTCCAGTGCCTGCTTTGAACCTCTGTTCTCTTGGTTTCCTGGCCCCACCGCATTCCAGCTCCTCCTCTTTTGCTTTTAGGGAAGCTGAAGATGTGCGCATCCTTTGACTAGGCCATTCTCCCATTCTCATTCAAGGAGCCTAAACGGCGACTCCCAGGAAGGCACACTGAGCAAGGAATGATAATAGTTTCCAGCATTTACTGAGCGCTTCATCTATACCGGTCATGTTCTTAGGAAATAGGATGCGTGTGGATGAGCAGTTCGGGTCATGGTCCCCTTTTCACTGGGCTGACAGTCTTGTGGGCCAGAGTCCTCAACTGAGTTGAGAGTAAGGAAGTTCCCACAAGCCTGGGAAAAGACGCATGGGTCCCCAGCCAGGGAAACAAACAGCCATTGGAATCGGTTTTAAACCCATTCAACCGATCAATGACAACTCGCCTCAGAGAATGCACTTTTTGCAAGCCAAACAATCAGTGTCAGCGCTTTGCTTTGGAAAGTCAGCCACTGAAAGAGCCCATCAAGGATGGACTCACTCCGATAAACACGCCTCTGAGTGCCAGCCAATCAACAGGGGTCTCACTTGAGGGGCCGCAGTTCTACCGATGATGTCAACCTGTTTGTGTCCTGGAAGGGGACTCCAGATTCTGTATAAACTCAGTCCTTCCTGCACAGAGATGACCCAACCAGTGTCGCTCTCCCTTCCTGTGGCGAAAAATGAGTTCAGCAGTATCTGCTGGCTTCAGACACTGAGTTGCCATATGCTGCTAGGACTGCCATAGCACGCCACGTAGCACTACAGTAGAAGTTTCTTCTTGTGCAGTTCCGCAGACCAGAAGTCCAAGATCAAGGTGTCTGCAGGGTTGGTTTCTCCTGAGTCCTCCTCTCTCAGGCTGGTAGACAGTGGTCTTCCCCCTAAATCTTCTCTGGGCTTTCCTCTATCCCCATACATATGCAAATGTCCTCTTCTTATAAGGTTGCCTGGCAGATTAGATTAGGGCCTGCTCTAATGACCTCGTTGTACCTTCACTCTTTTTTTTTTTTTTTTTTTTAAGATTTTATTTATTTGACAGAGAGAAACACAGTGTGAGAGGGAACAGAAGCAGAGGGAATGGTAGCGGGAGAAGCAGGCTCCCCGCTGAGCGGAGAGCCCAATGTGGGGCTCGATCCCAGGACGCTGGGATCATGACCTGAGCCGAAGGCAGACGCTTAACCACTGAGCCACCCAGGTGCCCCAACCGTCACTATCTCTTGAGCGGTCCTAACTCCGAACAGTTTCATTCTGAGGCACGGGGTTGGACTTCAACATACCAGTTTGGGAGGGGGTGTTTAATACAGCCCATCAAAGAATAGTAGTCTCGTTGTGTTTTGACAAAGTAAATTCAGAGCTCCATTTATAATTACAGGTTATTCCTTCATTTCTGAGCTTTCTGTACTTTCCTGGGAATGCATCTCCTTCCTCTAGTAGAAGCTACAACGTCCCTAATATCCCTGGTTTTGGGTCACATGCCATGAGTTCTCCATATGAGCAAAATTCACATAAATACTTCATATTCTGGATTACCCGTTTATTGCCTCCTACCTGGGACAATATCAGCTTGGGGACTTTAGTGTTCCTAGAGCAAAGGTAACGAGGAGAATAGTGAACCTGGGGATAAGTCACGCTGTAGCTTTTGCCTCCGGGTGTTTATTAGCCCCAGAGTTGGGGCCATTTTTCCCTGTACTCCCACTTGGAAGGTAAACGCTTATATGGTGAATTGGGCAGAGCGAGGACCAGTGCTCTCCACTTCTCACGGCCTCAAGGCCTAGGCTGGGGTGAGCAAGGCTCCCAACGTTTAAAGAGGCACCGAAAACTCAGTGCTCAAGATAAATAATTTTTGAACACAATGTTTTAAAGAACCAAAATGAATGCAAAACAATCCAGGATGAATGGTACCAGCATTTTAAAGGAAGCCAGTTGATATTGCTGATTTTTCCTTTACCCTCAAGCTCTGACATGATGTGGCACGGCCCCATGACTCATCTTGTCTTAGAATTCTTAACAAATTCGAATTAGATTTTAAAATCACAAATCAAAAAATCTTAATTAAATTAAACATTCAAATTTAAAATTTAAATGAGATTAAAAATTTCAAACCTCAAATTTTAGTGAAATTGAGATGTTAAAAATCTAAAATCTGGGGCACCTGGGTGGCTCAGTCGTTAAGCGTCTGCCTTCGGCCCAGGTCAGATCCCAGGGTCCTGGGATCGAGCCCCGCATCGGGCTCCCTGCTCGGCGGGAAGCCTGCTTCTCCCGCTACCATTCCCTCTGCTTGTGTTCCCTCTCTCGCTGTGTTTCTCTCTGTCAAATAAATAAAATCTTAAAAAAAAAAATCTAAAATCTACAAGTTTGATATTTTGGGCTCCTGGGTGGCTCCGGTCATGAGTCCTGAGATCAAGCCCCCAACTGGGCTCCCTGCTAAGGGGGAAGTCTGCTTCCCCCTCTCCCTCCTCCTGTACCCCCCCCATGCACGTGCTCGCATGCTCTCTCTCTCTCAAATAAATACATAAAATCTTTTTAAAAAATTGAAAAAGTTTTGTATTTTATCAAAAAAGATTATTTGATTCTTTTGCATTCATTTTGATTTTTTAAAAAACAAGCCACTGAAGTGTTCTTTATCTCAACTCCTGAGCTTTTGACATGCCCTTAAATCTTGCATGTGCAGGAAATGCCTCACTCACCTCACTCTGGCCCTCGCTTTGCTCATGCTTTCCCACGGCCTTCTTCACCAGCCCAGCCCTCTGACAAGAGTTCTAGAAGTTAACTTCTGGGCCTTCTTGATTGGAAGGCGTTGAGCACCTAAAGTGCAGCAAAGCTTATAAGAAATCCAGCCGGGTGTTTTTTGGACAGGGCCTTCTTATAGCAATCCCCAGCTCAGCAGTTGGGCCGCCATCCACCCAGTTTCCAAGCCACAGAGCCCGGAAAGATCCCTGACTACCTCTCACACCTCCTGCTTAGGGGCTGCACCTTCAAATGCACCTTCTTCCATCTGACCTCGTCCCCTCTACTTCTCTCTCCGCCTCCCCATTTCCTTCATTCCCAGTACTGCTCATCCTTTGTCAACTCTTTTTTCTTTAATACTTTTTTTTTCCAGTTTTGTTGAGATACGTTAAAAATCCTAAGACTCCTCCAAAAAAAACTTGTTAGATTAATGACGTTAATTAAGTTGCAGGATACAGAATCAACATATAAAAATCAGTGTCATTTCTATACACTAATGAGGAGTTATCTGAGAAAGAAAACAATCGCATTTATGATAGCATTAAAACCGATAAAATACTTCGGAATACATTCGGAATGTATGTATGTGAAAACTATGAGACACTAATGAAGGAAATTGAAGACACAAATAAATGGAAATAATGCCGTATCCATGGACAGGAAGAATTAACATTGTAAAAATGTCCATGTGACCTAAAGCAATCTTCAGATTTAATGCAATCCTTTTGTCAACTCTTGCCTCCTCGACAGGGCTTAGCCTGCCCTCCTTATTTAAAAAGGAGACACCTTTTCCCTCCCACTGACAAAGACACCTTCCTTGACCTAACTCTACTCAGACTTTCTGAAGAGGCCCCCCAACCTCAGGCTCTGTCCTTGGCCTGAGTCAGTTTGGCAAAAATTCCCCGTGGACGGGCTGATCACTTTCAGCCTCTTGTCACCTGGTCTGCCTTCAGCAAGAATCTCCTCTCCCTCTGGCCCTCCCCCTGCTCGCACTCAAATAAATAAATAAAATATTTTTAAGAATTAAAAAAAATTAACCTACCTCTTAAAACTTTCTCCCCCACTGACATCCATCCTACTCCTTGGCTATATATACATTTCTGCTTTTCCTTATTGTATTCAGAGGTGATCCTCCCCTACTGCAAAACCCCATTGTAGTAGCTCTCTTGAATAAAATCTTCCTTACCATCTTGGACAAGTGTCGTTGAAGGGACGAGTGGAGGTGTTAGCTATGGTGGTAATTATTCTGCAACATACAAGTGTGTCAAATCAACACATCGCACACCTTACACAACGTTTTATGTCACTTACATCTCAAGAAAGCTGGAAAAAAAGCATCATGAGTTTTTCTTTAATACTGCCTGACATTCTCTACCCTCTTTAACGTGATTACTTATCACTCCCTAGAACACTGTATAATTTCCTTCATGATTCTGTTTATCTTTCCTGGCTGTTCTCTCCTGTTGGAGCAGGGATTCTCAGCTTGAGGCGATGTTACGCCCCAGGACATTTGACAGTGTCTGGAGACAGTTGGGGGCTGTCATGACTGAGGGGGAGGGGGCAGAGGCTAGGGATGCTGCTAAAGCAGCCTACAGAACCCAGAGCAGACCCCTGCAGCAAATGCTATCCAGCCCAGAGTGGCAGTCCTGCCAGGCTGAGGAAACCTGCACTAGAACTGGGCTCCACGAGGGCGGAAATTTCCGTGTTTGTTTTTAAGATTTTATTTATTTATTAGACAGAGAGAGATCGCAAGTAGGCAGAGAGAGGAGGAAGCAGGCTCCCCACTGAGCAGAGAGCCCGATGCGGGGCTCGATCCCAGGACCCTGAGATCATGACCTGAGCCGAAGGCAGAGGCTTTAAGCCGCTGAGCCCCCCAGGCGACCCTTTCCGTGTGTTTTGTTCACCGAGTTAGAACAGTGCAAGGAGAACATTCTCCATCAGTGAATTGCCTCCCTAACGGCCTCCCTGCCTCCAAATTGCCTCCTTCCAGCCCACCCTTCAACAGCAGCTAGGACGTCCCGCTGTAGGCTGTAGGCTGGGACGGGGCATGCCGGGAGTCCCCACGTGGTTCCAGCCCGGGGGGTGGGCCTGGCGGCAGGAAACTGGCCCCTTTTGTGACCCAGAGAATGGAGCCGTGGCGGCCGCCGCTCACACTTCCAGGAGAGATTGGAGATCTCTTGCCCGTTTCCAATTCCATTTCCCCAAATGGGCCTCCTGGATGCCCGGCTCCTTCCTCAGGAAGGAAGCTGAGGGGAAGTAAGGCGGTGGACATGGCCCCAAGCTCCTCCTGAACCCACCCTGGCTGATCTGGTCTTCCCCCGCTGTGAGGGATTGATTTTTTGTTCTCAGGGAGTAAAATCAAGGCTGGGTCATTAGCCTACACGTCTCTTGGGAAGGGAAATGCCTACCATAGTTGTGAGGCAGAAGCAGAGATGTCAGCGCAGCCCCCCCCGACCACAGTCCCCATCTACCAGTGGCCACAAGGTCCCTCAAAAGCACCTCCTTCTTCAGACAAGGTCTCTCCACCCCCTTTGCTGGCCCCGGACCTGTCCTACCCTCAGCCTGCCCCTGGGATACTGCACTGGTCTCCGGTGGTCTCCCTGCCTCCAGTGGGTTCCCCATACAAATGAGATGGTACCACTCCCTTACTTCAAACCAACCAACACCCCCTCCCACAACTGTTATTAGAAAAAGAATCAAAGCTCTTTGGTTAACAACCAACGGGCATCTAAGCAGTGGAAGCTCTAGAATTTCCAGTAGGAGGATTCAGGGGAACAGTTCACTCACACAGTATGGGCTGAGGAGAGGCAACTCCGCTCTCCTCGAAGCTGTGTTTGTACATTTTTTCCAACTATGATGCAGTGTAACTCCCTGTGAAAACAGACGGCAGCTATGAATACTGTGGGGGTTGGGGGTGCAGGTGTGTGTTAAGGTCTACGGCACTGGCTTGCTCGACCTCAGCGCTACCCACATTGACATCTGATTGTCCTTTGGTGTGTGTGCGTGCATGTGTGCATGTACAGGGCTGCCTTCTGGATGTTGGATGTTGAGCAGCGTCCCCAGCTTCCACCCATCAGATGCCAGGAGCACTGCCCACCCCCAGTCATATGACCAAACTCCCCCCAGACATTGATCTCCAAAGTCTCCTGGGGCCCCGATTGCACCCCCCACACCAGCTGAGAACCACTGCTATTGAGCAAGGTGCTAAAGGAATAAAAGTAACGTTTTTTCGTTAAGTAAAAACGTGGCTTTTATTCAGTTCGGGAAGCATCCTCTGTAGACCTACTTTGGTGAGGTGATAGGAAATACACTCAGAGGTAGAAGACATGAAAGACGATCCGTATCCTGAGTGTTAGGAGATGCTCACTAGAACCAAGAACCAGGGATATATTTGCAAAGTAGACAGCTGGTCTTTTACCTTTTTCCATTTTGGAAATGGGCGTTCTCTGGAATACAGTGCACACTGTGCCCTTCCAAGAACACGGGTCCCTTCATCGATTGTTAGACACCGATGTACATATAGCTTGGACTCCAGCAGGTGATCAGCTCATGAATCGGGGAAATTCCATGGAAGGCCGTACACTTGAAACTTTCATCTGGACACTGGGCTTTGTGTTAATGTTCTGGGGAGATTTCCAGACATAAATTTCTCTCCTAACCGCCATCTTTTTTCTATCCCTGCCATTAACATTACCTTCAGGTTTCTCCCCTTCTCTCCGTCCCCTTTGTCCGACTCTAAGCCAGCTGCCGTCTTCCCCACAGTGATGGCTCCAGTAGATCGTATCGCAGCAACTTCTCATATCCCTCACAGCCATTCTCCAAAGTGCAATCAGACAAATGTAGAAACACAGGTCGCGTCTCCCCCAGCTTGGAACCCTCGCTCAGCACACTGCTGTTCCCACTCCTCACGCCATCGGGACAGCTGCCATCGACACACAGCAAAACCGACCCAAGTACGAACAAAGATAGGGACACATTGGAACCTTTATGTCAAGACGACAGGCTTTATCGTGCCATCTGTATGGAGTACTTAGAGTTGTCACATTCATAGGGACAGGAAGTAGGATGACAGCTGCTGCGGCCTGGGCAGGAAGGAATGGAGCGCTGTTGTTCACGGGGACAGAGTTTGAGTTATAGCAGATGAGAGGAGTTTTAGAGACAGGTGCCGGTGACGGCTGCACAACATTAGGAATGTATTTAATGTCACAACTGTACATGAAAAGTGGCTGAGATGGTAGATTTTGTTATGTGTATTTTACCACAATAAAAAATTGGAGGAGGGGAGAAAAAAATCTCACCTTCAATCATCTTCAGCCTAGTCAAAGATCTAGATGGGAAGACCCCCTTCCAGGATGGCTTGCCCCACTGCCTGGCAAGTAGATGCTGGCTACTGTCTAGAAGCCCCTGTCTAGTCCCTCTTCTACGGGACACCCTTATAGGACCGCCTGAGTGTCTTTAACAACATGGTGGCCTACTTTCTCCAGGGCCTGTCTCATGCAAGAAACCGCAGTATCTTTTATGACCTAGTCTGAGCAGTCACACATTGTCACTTCTGCAATATGCTATTGGTGACGCAGGTCATTGTTGCTGCTCAGTGTGGGAGAGCCTTCACAAAGCAGTGAGGATCACTGAGCACCACCCTGCAGGCTAGCCGCTCCAGTCTGTAATGGCAGAGGGGTGTGGAAGTGGATTCTTCCCCCATAGCCACCAGATAAGCACATAGCCCAGGCCACACCTTGGTTTTGGTCTCCTGAGATCCTAAGCAAAGAACTCAGTAGAGCCTGCCTAGACTTCAGACCTGTAGCATTTTAAGCCACAAAGTTTGTGGTAATTCGTTACACGGTAATAGAGCACTAACACAGAGTTATTGTCAGAGTGGACCATAGAACATAAATTAGACAAGGAGGAACATGAATTCAGGTGTAGCAGACTGAGTGTGCCAGTAGTGTCACAGAATTGTGTGTGTGTTGGGGGAAAAGGGGAAGACCGAAAGGACAGGGGCTAGTGATGAGAACAAGGACTGTCTGGTATCAGATTTCAGACATGATGCAGTTTCTGATGACACAAGGTCTAGATGGGTAGGTAGAGAGATAGAGGGATGAAGGTGGAGGAAGGATGGAAAGTAGGACGGACGGACGGACGGA
>JAQQSY010002298.1:0-13771 GCA_028646535.1 Procyon lotor
TGTATCTCCACACCACTATCGGTGGCTGCGTATTAAGAATGCAATTTCTTTCATTAACTAGTACCACTGATTGTATTTGTTTTCTACTGATGTGTAACAAATTGCCAAAAATATAGTGATTTAAAGGAAAAACTCCCTTACTTTCTCACAATTCTATAGGTCAGAAGTCTAGGAATGGCATAGCTGAGTTCTTTGCTCAGGTTCTCACAAAGCTGCCATTGAGATGTGCTAGGGCTAGGGTCTCTTCTGAGGTTCTGGATTTTCTGCCAGACTTATTCACAATATTGGCAGAAGTGAATTCATAAGGTTGTAGGACTAGGTCCCAGTGCCTTGTTGCTCATTAGCTGGGTGCTGCTTTTGGTTCCTAGAGGCCACCTACATTCATTTCCAGAAGATTTCTCCATATTCAAGGCCAGCAAGAGAGAATTTCCCTCAAATTGAATCCTTATCCTGCTTCTAATCTCTCTGATTTCTCTGGCCTCCAACCTCTAGACTTCCTTTTAAGGGCTAATCTCATTAGATGAAGCCCACTTAGGACAGACTCCTATTTGATTATCTCAGCTGATTAGACATCTTAATTTCACCTGCCAAAATCCCATTTGCAATATACTCTAACATAATCATATGAATGATGTTCCCTCACATCCCCTGGCTGTGCCCACACTCAAGGTGAGTATATAGGCATGCTATTATGGATATTAGGACTCCCCCACCATATTTGACCTTATACATGGCAGTTACAGCTCCACAGTGTCAATAGGGGTAATGTCATGTAATTAAAGACCAAATGGATCACAACATATTTGAAGAATTTATTCTCCGAGTTACGCCAAAAAAACCCAAAATGATCAATAATGCTATGTTTTGAGTCCAACCCAAAGGAGTCAACATTTTTTAGAGTTCATATAATGTAGCCAAAATGTGACTAAGCCTCAGTATATTGTGGCAGTTTTCCTGAGTCCTCTTTGTCTTGATTTCCTTACCTTCTGATTTATCCAGAGAGAGTGCTGTGTGTGGTGTCCATCAGCCTGTACCCTAGCAAGTCTTTTGCTAGGGTTCTGAGTCTCACTGGGACCATGGTCTCTTTTTGTCCTGTCGCTGATAAGCCCTCTCTAGTTATGGGTCTGTGGAAGGCCTAGCTACTGTATTACCACTGCTCCAGCCTTACAGGAAATATTGTTTTCCCCTCACTACTTTTTTTTAAAAATGTTCTCAAATTCTTGTTTAATTTTCCACCATTTATCTGAGACCAGAGTATAACATGTAGCAAGGCTTTTCTGAGAATATAAGTGTAAGGAAAGGAATTATAATTGTAAGCAACATATAAACATCTTCTAGTCCTAGCAGTTCTCATAGCCCACAGGTTTAGGTTCATGGTCACTCATCCAATAGATGCCAATTTCACTCAAGCATCAGGAATGCTGTTAAGCATCTCCATGCTTTGAGAGAAGGGGCTATTCTTTCCTCCTCCAGTGTAAGGCTTCACTTTTCCCTTGTTACCTTCTTCCCCATGACCTGCCTCTTTCCAGGAAAGTTGGCAGTGTTAATATATCATCCCAGCTTTGGGGCAGAATTCAGAAACATTACACTATTTTAAGTAGAAAAAAATTTTTTTAAAGATTTTATCTATTTATTTGTTAGAGAGAGAGAGAAAGAAAGAAAGCACAAGTAGGGGGACAGGCAGGCAGAGGGAGAAGTAGGCTTCTTGTGGAGCCTGATGTGGGACTTGATCCCAGGACTCCGGGATCATGACCTGAGCTGAAGGCAGATGTTTAACTCACTGAGCCACCAAGGCGTCCCTAAATAGAGATTTAATATTAAAATACAAGATCTCTGGATGGAGTGGCGTAGTGAGAGTGAGAGTGTAGCTACATGTGTTTAAGAGTGTAACACAACCACTGAATTTCAGAGGTTAGAACATTGTTCCTGCTGCCATTACTACTGCTGATTAAGTGTCTTTTAACATCCACAAAACTGGTGGTTAGACATAGGAATGCTGAGTTGGGCTACCACAACTTTGTCTAAACATTCATGTCTCCACGATGGTCCTTGCCAGAAGAAAAAAACAAAGGGAAGTGGCTATAGTTGACAGAACTCTAAGACAGCCCCCTTAGATCCCAGCCCCAGTTTGTACAATTCCTGTAATCCCCACCTCTTGAGTGGCAATTACAACAACAAAAGTTTTTAAATGTGATGGGATATCTCTCTCATGATTGTGTTATATGACCAAATGGATTTTAGGGATGTAATGAAGACCCCTAATCAGTTAACTTTGAGTTAATCAAAGGAAGATTGTCCTGGGTATGTCTAACCAAATCAGGAGAGCTCTTAAAAATTTCAGAGGGAGAGGGGAACCTGGGTGGCTCACTCAGTTAAGTGTCTGCCCTCACCTCAGGTCATGACACCAAGTCAGGCTCCCTGCCCAGTGTGGAGTCTGCATCTCCATCTCCCTCTGCTCTTCTCCCCATTTGCGCTCTCTTTCTCAAATACATAAATAAAATCTTAAAAAAAAAAAAGTCAGAGAGATTCACGCTGCCACATTGGCCTTGAAAGTATAAACAACCGCATTGTAACACTGTGGAGAGGGTGGCATGGTGGGGAATAGCTAGAGCCTCTGGGAGCTAACTGCCACCCTCAGTTGACAGCCAGAGAAAGCAAGGATTTCAGTCTTACAACCACAAGGAATTAAATTATACCAACATACAGTGAAGTACCTCCCTTCAATACCTTGACTGTATTCCATCTCAACATGAGAGGCTCTGCTCATCTGTAACCTTATCTGTACCCATGGAAACTGTGAGATAACAGATTTGTGTGTGTGTGTTTTTAAGATTTTATTTATTTATTTGACAGAGAGAGAGAGAGAGAGAGAGAGAGAACACAAGCAGGGGGAGTGGGAGAGGGAGACGCAGACCTTCCACTGAGCAGGGAGCCCAATGTGGGGCCTGATCCCAGGTCCCTGGGATCATGACCTGACCTGAAGGCAGATGCTTAACAACTGAGCCACCCAGGGGCCCCATATTTGTGTTGTTTTAAACTGCTCAGTATTTGGGTAGTTTTTTATGTAACAATGAAAACAAATACAATGGCTTTCATCTCACTGTGCCTTACAAACTCGTGCATGTGCACCTAACTGGTGGAACCCTAGTTGTAAGGGAGTCTGGACTATGGAGTTCTTAGCATCTTAGCCTCCATGCTATTGGAAAATATGTAAAAAGGAAAGAGAGTGAAGGTCAACTAACAATAGACAATATTCTGTTTATCTAATATCTAAATATTTCAAAGGAAATTCTGGTTTTTAAAAAATGAATATGTGGCACACTGGGTGTGGCACATGAACAATGAATCTTGGAACATTGAAAAAATAAAATAAAATTAAAAATAAATAAAAATTTAAAAATGAAGTATGAATGAAGTAAAAAAAAGATTTGTGGCAAGAATTAATTTCCTTTAAAAAAATAAATGCATGGTTATGTCCAGGTGTCTCAATAGCATATATAATCCAAAATTACTTTTTCTGCATGCTTCGTTTTACAGTTAAAAATAATACCATTTATATGATGTCAATAATGTTATCCAGGTTCAGTTTTATCTAATCTGATCCATTCCTTCCTCCAATGTAAAGAGAACAACAAGTGTTCCAGAACTTTTTTGGTGTCTAAGGATCTGATAAAAATACACCCGTGCACATTTGAGATAAATAATGGTTTGCATCTCCATGCAGTTGGAATATTTAGAAAATAAGTCTATAAGCTCTACATGATCACCTTTTATATTTTCAACAGAGGAGATAAACTCCTTAGAGCTGCAGCTCTTCTATATTTCTTTTTCCACCTCCTTTCTTTCTTTGTCATTTTTGTTGTGATCTCTGGTTTACATTTGCAAAACTAAGACTCAGTTTGTGGATTTGCTGGAAAATTTGAACCTTTTATTATCTTGGACAGTTTCTGAGGGTTGGGAACTTGGGTACAGTTTAGTCGGCAGTTCTAGCTCACAGCATCTCATGGGACTGCAGTGGACTTGCTAGGACAGGCTGCAACTTCTGAAGAATTGACTGGGATTGGAGACTCTGCTTCCAAGATCACTTATACGGTTGTTGGCAGGGGGCACTAGTTGTTTACATGCTGCTTCTCCATAGTGCAGCTCATGATACGGGTTTCCAAGAATGACCCATTGAGAAACTGATAGTGAGACAGAGAGAAAGAAAGAGAAAGAGAGAGTGCCAAAGAGCAATTGAAACAGGATCTTTTGCGTCTCTTCTATTACCTAATCTCAGAAGTGACATGCTATCACTTCTGCCATATTTTATTTATTTTTTAAAAAGATTTTATTTATTTATTTGACAGGCCCAGAGAGAGAGATCACAAGTAGGCAAGGGGCAGGCAGAGAGAGAGGGGGAAGCAGGCTCCATGTGGAGCAGAAAGCCCAATGCAAGGCTCCATCCCAGGACCCTGAGACCATGACCTGAGCTGAAGGCAGAGGCTTTAACTCACTGAACCACCCAGGTGCCCCACTTCTGCCATATTTTATTGGTCATAAGTAAGTCACTATGTCTAGCCTTCAGTGGGAGGGAACTATACAAGGGCACAAATACCAGGGGGTATGGAACATTGAGGGCCATCTTAGAGGTTGCTTCCCAAAACATGGTATTCTTAATAAAAACCAACCAGGAGAACCAAAGAGAGTAAAGCAAGGGTAGCCAAGGCAGGGTTGAATTTCTAGGTTGATAAAACTGGTTGCATATATTAAAATCTGAATTGTAGCGCGTCCTTCCTTTATGTCTACCAAACATAAATGTGGCAAGACTGCTATCTGTGCCCAAATTTCTATCTCTCCATCTTACAAAGTAATTAAAATCTGGGGTTTTGCTAGCTCTCTGGCTGTCCAAAATATAGATCATATTTCCCAATCTCTCTTGGAACTAGATATAGCATCTGCTGTGAATAAAAAACTGTGGACAACTTTGAGTTGTGCTCTGTTATTTCCCTTTTTTCTCTCTTAATGATTGAAATGTGGACATGGAAGTGAGCCATCTTGGATCACATGGATGAGAGCAATCCTCTAGAGACAGAAAGACAACAAAGTAGGAGGAGCACAGGAACCAGTCCTGTGGAGATGCCATGTTAGTCCTGAATTGTTTACCTTCAGACTTTTAGATGAGAGATAAACAACTGTCTTTGTGTTTAAATCGAAATTATCTATGCTTTCTAACAAAAGAGCCAAACTCTTATTCTAATTGCATATTTTTTCAAGCTTTTTGGGCCACTGCCCTTAGTTAAAAATACATTTTAGGGGTGCCTGGGTGGTTCAGTGGGTTAAAGCCTCTGCCTTAGGCTCAGGTCATGATCTCAGAGTCCTGGGATGGAGCCCCGCATCAGGCTCTTTGCTCACCAGGGAGCCAGCTTCCCCCCTCTCTCTTTGCCTGCCTCTCTGCCTGCTTGTGATCTCTCTCTCTGTCGAATAAATAAAATCTTTAAAAAAAAACTGCTTAAAAAATAAAACTAAAAATACATTTTAAATTGCAACTGGTGCATATAAAAATATATGAGTGATTAAGAGTTTTTACAGAAACATAATTATAATTACCTTTACCTATAATTACCTCTGAAATTTTCTTTTTTTAAAAAAGATTTTATTTATTTATTTGACAGAGAGAGAGAGAGAGATCACAAGTGGGCAGAGAGGCAGGCAGAGAGAGAGGGGGAACCAGGCTCCCCACTGAGCAGAGAGCCTGATGCAGGGCTTGATCCCAGGACCCTGAGTCCATGACCTGAGCCAAAGGCAGAGGCTTTAACCCACTGAGCCACCCAGGTGCCCCTACACTCTGAAATTTTCTATTCTACTCTACTGAATTCTATTTTTTTCTTTTCCATTCCATTCTATTGTTTTATTCCATCCCATCCCATTGCATTCTATTGAGACAAATAATGCTGGATACTACCTACTAAATCAATTTCAGAACTCACCAATGGATCACAACCTATGGTCTGAGAAACACTGTCCAAACTATTATAATAAAATAAAAACGATGTACTTGTGTTAGATGTTCTGTGACAGAGATTCCCACCCCCAGTCTCCTGTTTAAATAGAATTAGAAGGGGCAATTTTAAATTATTATTAGTTCTTATATGTTAAGTTTACTAGCAGTTTATCATGGCTTCAATTCTAATTCAAGTTTTTAAGAATTCTTTCTTAGTATTACAGAGAATATACTGGGTGCTTTGTGTCAATGAGTTTTGGGCTAGATGAATAAGCCACTATTTTCCTTAAAGAACTAGTCTATTAAAACAGATCAACATGTGAACAGATTAACTGAAATAGGATATGATTATTACTATTGTAGCTCAGATATAGTGGTCATGAGCTGATGAAACAACAAAACCTCATGTGTTTGTAGCCAAAGTTGAAGGAATCTTCATTTCTTTCTGGAATTTTTTCCTTTTCTACTAAATAGCCTGAAACAGGACATTCCTGAATTTTAGGACTGAAAAAAAATCGTTTGAGTTAAGAACTCCAAATTCTTACTCCTTTTCTTGTACACGGAATGTAGGTCTTAGAATGAAAAGCAGTGCACATGAAGACTATGTGATAAACATTATAAAGCTAGCATTTCAGTAGTGATTTTGTCCATGTTTATTGAGACTTATTACAATGAAAAAACATTTATAGCTTTAATACTCAAAATCCCTTTGTCACTTCCAATATATATGACATTTTAAAGTGACTGTTTGATCTATCATAATTTTTTTTTCAAACTAAAATCTTGAAATGTACCTACTTGTCTACTTTGTATTAACCTGACTCTAACTGGGAGAATTTCCTTATCTTAAAAGTGGCAGGAGTGTGTTCTTATAACAAAAATCTTAAGGGTAAAACTAGGTTCAGACAGAATGAGACTATTTCTTATTTGGATGGAAAGTGTTTGTGGACATTTGATGTTAATCTAAGATTCAGAGTTGGAAGGCATGGTAAGAATTCAGATGAGCTTAAACTTAAGAAATAGAGGGACATCACTATGTTGTGAAGAGAAAGGGGAAGAAGGAAAGTGTAAAACTTTGAATTTCTGCTTGTTCTGTATTAATCACAGTTCCTTTTAGTATGTATCTTCTTGGAAATGGAACCACAACACATTTGGAATATCTTATAGAGGATGGCAGAGAACAGGCTATTTAACTAGTGGCCAAGAACAACCTGATGTTCTGAGCTACAAATTGAAAGTGAAGGTTACTTTCTTGTAGACTTTATCTTAAAGCAGTAAAACGGGTAACTGCAGCTACAACTGAAAGTATTGATTTTGTAATTTCAGCAAATTAAGAACAAGACAGAAAACCTATTAAACCTTTCCACTGATTGCCAGGGTACTTTTTGGTGATTCTAAGGTTGACATTAAAATTACATATACCTATCTCTTGAAAGTAGAACATATACATTATAAAGAAGATGAAAAATGGAATTGTGGTATGTTTTAAATGTGAAATTTGCAAAGCCTGATACTATAAATGTCAAACAGCGTATCTAATTTTTGTACATATTCATAAATTGTGGTAAAAGTGAGATGTACATTTATTATGTTTTAATAAATTAAACTTTTCACAGAACCAGAATACATTTTTAAAATAAAAATGAAGAAAGAAACTCAGATAATAACATGACAGGGCAGAACATTATAACTAATGACTACATAAAAAAATAGATTACAAAGACTAAGGAAAAAATGATCAGATTATATTTTTTGTGTCCAAGAGCAAAACAAAGCTATTTTATAGTTTTGTGGAACATGTCAAATTTTTTTAAAAATTATTTGTTTTAGAGAGAGAGAAAGAGAGTGTAAATGTGTGTGTGTGTGTGTGTGTGTGTGTGTGTGTGTGTGTGGTGTGTGTGTGTTTACAGGGCCGGGAATCGGGTGAGGGGGAGAGAGAGAATCTCAAGCAGACTCCACCATGATCATAGAGACCAATATGGGGCTTGATTTCACTAGCCTGAGATCACAACCTGAGCCAAAACCAAAAGTCGGTTGCTTAACCAACTTTGCCACCCAGGTGCCCCAATGTCAAACTTTTAAAATGTACTTTTAGGTTTCTTTAAGTGAATACATTAAAATTTACATTAATCATAATGTCAAAGAAGAAACTGATTATGAAAAATTTGATTACCATGATGGAAAATAAAATTCAGGAATTTTATTCAATGAAATAAATTGAGTGAAATTTATATCTTTTCACACTCATTCTACCTCTAATATCATATTTCTTAGCAGGTATATAACATTAGAGATTGGGAGAAAGCTTTCGTCTGCAATAGGGAAAATCACAACAACAACAAAAATCTCATAAATCATAAGAAACATGTAACAGGGTCCCTGGGTGGCTCAGTCATTAAGTGTCTGCCTTTGGCTCAGGTCATGATCCCAGGGTCCTTGGATCAAGCCCCGCATTGGGCTCTCTGCTCATCAGGAAGCCTGCTTCTTCCTCTCCCACTCCCCCTGGTTGTGTTCCCTGTCTCGCTGTGTCTCTCTCTGTCAAATAAATAAATAAAATCTTTAAAGAAAAACAAAGAAACATATAACAAATTAGGGCAGCTCTAGGTTTATTCAGTGATTCAATCACACTTTTTTTAAATTTGTTCTTTTTAATTTTTCCATTTAGGCTTCTTCAGTGTGTCCGTTTTGTCTTAATGATTGCAAGACAGTGTTGATGTTCACATGTTCATCAAAAGAAAAAAATAATTTCTTTCTTTGCAGCTCTTTTTAAGAGCAAGGAAACCTTTCTCAGAAGCTGTCTAGATTATTTTCCCTTCTGCCTCATGGACCAAAATTTTATAAAATTTTTATGACTTCCCTTATCTCTGGTAAAGTAATGGAACAATCAGAATTAGTTTAGAGTTTTAATCACAATTAATTAATACACGCTTAGGATGGGGACCTTTCCTAGACGTGTAATGACTCTATAGATGGGAAAGATTCTGAACTAAATTAGGGCTGGGAAGAAGGAAGATTGATTTGGAGTAGCAAACAACCATGCCTCTCATAGGGTTTGTCTCTCATTAAACTGAATATATACATAGGTAGTATACAATAAGTTGGGAAGTTGTCTATGGTTCCAGTAGTGCAATCTACACTTCACATTCACAAACTAAAAGCTGAAAGAAAATTCTCTGAAATATCTGGAGAAATATGATTAAATTCCATTTATATTCCAAAATACAAGTGTAAATAATATGGTGCATAATATTTTATGTGATTATTTGAATGTTATTGGAAACATTTCAAATGATTTTAGGTCACTTATAAAAAAATCTAATTAAGTCATGGGAACATGTCTTTTACAGTTTTTTTTTGTTTGTTTGTTTGTTTAAGATTTTTATTTATTTATTTGACAGAGAGGAGAGAGATCACAAGTAGGCAGAGAGGCAGGCAGAGGGAGAGGGGGAAGCAGGCTCCCTGCTGAGCAGAGAGCCAGATGTGGGGCTCGATCCCAGGACCCTGAGATCATGACCTGAGCCGAAGGCAGAGGCTTTAACCTACTGAGCCACCCAGGCACCCCTACAGTTTTTTTTTTTTTAACTCAAACACTTGGCTTTCTACTTACTGTTCTTACTTTAAGTCTACTATATTGTCAGTTCTTCAAAAGTTTGTAATCATACCATCAGTTGTACTGATATTTGATTCTTTTTTTTAAGATTTTATTTATTTATTTGACAGAGAGAGGGAGAGAGGGTGAGAGAAAGAGAGTACAAGTAGGCAGAGCTGCAGGCAGAGGAAGAGGGGAAGCAAGCTCTGTGCTGAGCAGGGAGCCTGACGTGGGGCTCAATCCCAGGATCCTGGGATCACCACTGAGCCAAAGGCAGATGCTTAACAACTGAACTACCCAAGTGCCCCTAGAATTGTCTTCAATAATGGATTTTTGTGAAATAGTATTTTGAACCCCCAACTGAGTTTTATATGATTATCATTTGATAAATTCAACCTGAAAATAACTTTAGATATCTGATTGGACAAAATATTTTGTTAAGTGCCCTTGATACAACTATGATAAAAGGCAGCTGGTTAATTCTTGTAGATTCTAATACTGAATAATATCACCTCTGATCTACTCAGTTAAATCTTAAAGTAAATATGATAACACACAGTACATTCTAAACAAAGAGCATAAGATAACATCATCCACAAACATAAGAAAGAGAAAAAAATTAAAATATGGTATGAATAAAATGCTTCTGAAATATTCATATCAAAAGTTTTCTCATAATCAGAAGACATAAATACAGCTCAAGTGGCACCCAATGTCAATATATTCAACAAGTTATTTAATTTGAGGAAATATGTTTGAGCCATTCAGACAAGACTGAATTTATTCTAACACTGAAAAGTGCATGGGAAGTCTCTTTTTCATGAGACAATATGAAAAGCTTTGGCTGTAGAAGATATTTTGACAGCCTAACTAACCAGTTTCTCACCTATATTACTAAACCTAACATTTTCAAGGCACCACAGAATGTAAATTGTGATCATTGACCCAAAGGGGAAAAGTGCTGCATTCAAGCCCTGTACATTGGTCTCTGTCAGATGGTTGCTAGTCTGCACAAGGACCTTGTGTCAGTCATCTCTTCCCCAACTTGCAGCATTATGTAGCTGTTACATCAAACTCAAACCAGATAAAGTCAAGAAAAAGGATAAAAAATAAAAATCAAACTCTCATTTTTATGTTCTTCAGATTATTTGATAAATTCTGATGCATTTTCAGCATGCAAATATTTCTAGTTAAAAAAAAATCCACCTGTTTCTAGACAGACTAGCACATATAATGGTTATTTAAGGTCCGCCATAGAATGAAAAGTTCTGCAGTTAGACTCATTTTGGGCTAGATGGCAAATATGGGGATCAACAGTACTCTCTCCAACGTCCATGACAGATATTGCCAAATAATCAGAGCAGAGTTTCCAGCTGAAATCAAATATATCTTCAGAATTGTCCACAGTATAACACTAATAATCCAGATGTTCATTACTGTTCTATTAGATCATTTGAAATTGATTTGACATCCTAAAATTATGTCAAATACAAGTTCCATGAGTGTCTAAATAATTGTTGTAATGAATCTGAGGTGGATCATTTTTATATATTGAATATTAAAAAAACTTCCTATTTACATCTGCAAGTTACTTCTAGTAGGTAGGTTATTGCGAAGAGCAAGAAGAGAATTAAAACTTGCAAAAAAAAAAGACCCTATTTGGAAATACAGAAATTTACACAATTAAAAATGACTTAATTATATATATAGCTTATAATTTAAAATAATGTTCATGAGAAAATGGTTAAGATAGAGATTAATTATAAAAGCAGACTTAAGTTACCTACTAAAAGTATTAATTATTTTGCATAGCAGGAAAACAAGTTAATTGTTCCTTCTTGCTGTGGGAACACACCATTAAATGATAAATTTAAATTAACAAAGATATCTGGGGAGACTTCAAATAGCTACTAAGATCCATTAGACAACATAAAGCCTTGTAGATCCTTGGCAAAATCTCTTCTTACTGTCATTCAGTAGGTCTACAGAGCCACCTTTTGACTATCTCCATAGTTTACAAGTATACAATACAAATAGACTTAATTGGCAACTGATCCAGTCTCCCAGTGGTCCCCACCTCATAGAATAAAGGTAGTTATGGTAGGAAGAACTAAAGTGAAAGCTCCTTGAAATGCCAATCCCTACCCCTACCTTTTAACTTTTCTATCTTACACAACACTGTATCACTGATAAACCAAAAGGAATTTCCCAAGGGAGTTATTGAGATTATTACCATCATCACAAACAAAGGTACCAAAGATGATGACACCTACAAAATGTCCATTTAAATCTCCTTTTGGTCAGCACAAAAACCAGATGGGTCTTAGGAATGATTACAGATTATTGTAAACTTTAAGAAGGGAATGATTTTGACTAAAGTTGCCATTTCAGATATAATATTTGTGTTTTTATCACTGAGCAAACAACATAGTCTTTGGCACCTTGTATGTAGCTACTGACTTAAAATAAGTTTTCTTTAACCATATTAATAAGGACAATCGGAAGTAGATCACTGTCATCTCAGGGGGAAAGTAGTACATCTTCACTGCTTTAAATTACATTGGTATCAACTCTCTGGTCATAATATAATTGGTAGGAATGTTGAGCTTTTTGATATTTCACAAAACTCCACACTGGTCCATTCTTTTTATGAAAATATGCTAATCGAACTTGAGAAACAAGAACTAATGAGTATCCTAAATATTTATAAATACTTATAAAAAATCACGAGCATGCTAGAAGATGAGATACTAAGTCAAGAGAGACTCCAGGTTCCTGCCACATCAGTGAAATTCAGTTCAATTTTCTGGAGCTTGTTGGAGTAGACCTTCCAAATGTAAAGGCAAGTTGTGCACTTCATACTCCCTACCACAAAGAAAGAGCATAGGGAGTTTTATGGGGGCCATACGTACCACATTTGGTTATAGTGTTCTGAATTTTGTTTTTTTTTTTGAGTAGTCTGTGAGGCTTCCAGACTGGAGTGGGACCCAGAAAAAGAGAGAGCTCTTCAAGTCCAGGCTGCTCTGTAAGCTGCTTGAGAGTTGAATCTTGTGACCAATGATACTTGAAGATGTCTTCTGTAGTTAAGAATGCTTTATGGAGTTACATGTGAGCTCCAGTAGGAGAAATATGGGGCAGATCCATAATTTGAAACAAAGTCTTATCATCCTCTGTCAACAATGATTCTCCATTTAAGAAGCAGCGCCTAGCGGCGGCTGGGTGGCTCAGTGGGTTAAAGCCTCTGCTTTCAGCTCAGGTCATGATCTCAGGGTCCTGGGATCAAGCCCCGCATCAGGCTCTCTGCTCAGCAGGGAGCCTGCTTCCCCCACCTTCCTACTTGTGATCTCTCTCTCTCTCTCTCTGTCAAATAAATAAATAAATAATCTTAAAAAAAATAAAAAATAAAGAAGCAGCACCTAGTTCATGGACCCTGTTAAAGATTGAACATCAGATAACAGAACATTTAGTGAATATCAAACCCAAGTTGTCTATCACAAACTCACTGTTTTCTGTTCCAATGCCATCAGGATCAGCATGCACCACCCAAAATTGTGATGGTATATGAAAGATCTACTGGGTCCACCTAGATCCAGAAGACACAGAAAACTTACACTTGTGGTTGACTCACATACTCATAGTATCTTTTCTTCCTGCTTTGTTACTCTTTTCTCTGACCTCTTTGCCTTTTAAATAGTTCATATGACCAGTTAAAAAAAGACAAAATATTTGGAGGTCTGGTAACAGATGGATCTGCAGAATATGTTGGCACTCATCCCTAGAGTGTAGTATATGCCTTATACTAAAAACAAATATATATGGTGCTATTTTCACCATAACTGTAATACAAAGGGCTAGAAACCAAGGTATGGAAGTGGGAGCACCATTTCATTATTGTGTGTTACAACACATTCACAGAGCGATTCTCTGTATTTCCCCAGCCTTGGAATTAGAAGGTACAGAAGCTCTTGTTTCCAAAGGAGGAAGCTTCCATCAAGGAACTCAATACAATGCCATTAAATTGGAAGTTGAGGCTGCTCCTTGGCCAATTTTGGCTGCCCATGACCATAAATCAATAGAAAAGAGGGTTACTAAATTAGCCAGTATAAATTAATCTGATTATTTGTTTATTAACATTACCAGAAAATGTACTAACTCAATATTGAATAAATGATTGAGAATCTAGAACCTTTAGAAATAAAAAT
>JAQQSY010002299.1:0-13771 GCA_028646535.1 Procyon lotor
CACGGTATTTAACACTTGAAAGAGATACAGTTTTTTGTAAATAAAGTATTTCTCATCTAGTTGGTATGGAAAAGACATCTCTAATAATCATTTTGCCTTCTTATGATGTTGTTCTTTCTCCTTAAATGAATAAAACAAAAAATGTTGTCTAATAAAATAATTTGCATAGTCAAGTCCCTAATATACCATCTTCCTCGAGTCTTTTCTCATGTATCACAGTTTTTCCATCTTTTTTCCTCCACCAGTTCCCCTGAGTGCAAGTAGCATAAGTTTTGTTGCCCAGAATTTGGTGCTCCAGGCGATTCCATTTTCCCGGGAATAGAACTAAACTTCTTCAATTCTGCATTTTTCCACCAACTCATATTCAGGTGTTACTGGCTCAGTTTCAGAGCTCAATGCAACTGAGTTATTGACGCCTGGGGAGACCCTATTCGGATTCCCATGAACCGCCTCAAATGATAGGCCAGATTGATCCGGGAAAAGTTGTCAGCCCGGAATACTGTCTGCAATGCCTAACACTCAGAGTCACAAACTCAGAGGGGGGCTTGGAGAATACAAGTCCAGTCCCCGGCTTCCATTCCACCGGACCCTCATTACCGTGGCATCTTCCAGCCTCTTCTCGAACGCTCCGGTGATGAGGAGCTCACAGCCAGATTTGTTGTCTCCCTTATGATGAATCAAATCTCTCTCCCTTGACGTTTACTCCTTGTTTCCTTTCTGGCTTCTCTCCCCACTTTCTGGGATGCCCAGAGTTCTCAGTTCAACTTCCCATCGTCCACGGCCCTTTCTGCGCATCTAGGCAGCTCCCACCAGAGGGGACTCGGAGCACTGCTCAGTCCCTCCTGGGCAGGCTCGTCCTCTGCACCTTCTCTGCCCTGTGACAGTGTCAGCCCACCTAACCTCTGCCAAGAGATCCTTAACTGTCATTTCAGATTGTTTAGTGCCTTAAACCCAAGTAAAGGTAAATAGGTACCTAGGAGTAGAATTGCCAGATTATATGGTAACCCTATATTTAACATTTTCAGGAACTGTCAAACTTTTTTCCCAAAGATGTTATACCATTTTATGTTCCCACTAACAGTGGATGAGGGTTCTGATTTCTTCCTGTCTCTTCACTTGATATCATCTGTTTTTTCTGATAAGCGTGAAATGGTATCTCATTGTGGTTTTGATTTGCATTTCCCTGATGATTAGTGATATTGAGCATATTTTATGTTCTTAGTGGACACTTCTATATCTTCCGTGAAGAAATGTCGATTCAAATCTTTTATCCATTTTTAATTGGGTTATTTGTCTATTTATTATTGAGTTGTAAAGGTTCTTTATGTATTCTGGATATAAGTCCCTTATCAGATATATGATTTGCAAATATTGCTTCTCAGTCTTTCAGTTGCCATTTTACTTTCTTGGTGGTGTCCTTTGAAGTATAAATTTTTAATTTGGGTAAAATCCAACTTGCCAGTCTTCTCTTTCATTGCTTGCATTTTTGGTATCATATCTAAGAAATCATTGCCTAATCCAACATTATAAAGATTTATTCCTATGTTTTACTTCTGCGTGTAAAAAAAATTTTAGCACTTACATTTACCTTCATAATTCACTTTCAGTTAATTTTTGTTTGTTGTGTGAGATAGGGGTTCAAGTCCATTCTCCTGTGTGTGGATATCCAGTTGTCTCGATATAGATTTGCTGAATGAATGAATGAAAAGTTTGATATGACTTGTCTTCAGAGATACCAGGCATCAAGGTTTTTCCTATGATTCCTATGGGCTAAAGGAAAATAATGAATCTATTTAATGGGTGCCAGATAGCACAAATCTACCTAACATATTTCTAAGGCTTTTATTTTTTTTCCCCAAGGCTTTTAGAATGGAGAGTGCATTATAACTGTTGACAAACTGTGTGATGGCACTTCAGCCATATTAGGCTCTGCTAATAATTCTGCGAGTAGCCAAGTGCCCTCACTTGGGAAGGGTTAGAGTATTCGTAGCACCTATAGATTTGGGAAGACGAATGCCTTGTTTGTGGGGGAAGAGCAGACTTCAGCCAAATTGAGAAGACCAGATAAAAATTATATAGACTCCCTAGAGTCCAAATGACTCCTATATATAAGACGACAGTCCTTATTTTCATCTTTAAAAATTTTTTTAAAGATTTTATTTATTTATTTGACAGAGAGAGAGAGAGAGAGAGCGCAAGCAGGGGGAGTGGGAAAGGGATGAGCAGGCTCCTCGTAGAACAGGGAACCCATTGCAGGGCTTCATCCCAGGACCCTGGGATCATGATCCAAGCTGAAGGCAGACACTTAACCAACTGACCTACCCAGGTGCCCCTCATCTTCAAAATTTTCTATCCCAGATTTTCAATTAAATATGTTGAGAGCTTTGTCCATCTTTAAAATTCATCTCTGGTTTCACACTGGCCATAAGGAGGACCTAGTTTATATGCTGCTTCTGCGAACCCTTCCCAGACTCCTCTAGATAACTCTGCCCTCAGAATTCCAGCTACCTGGCTTTCCCAAATCCTCGACTCTGTCTTATCAACTCAGGGAGACCATCAGCCTCTGTTTGGGTTTCCCTTCCCTGTGTTGTGGCTTGGAAAAAATTTTTTAATCGATAAGCTGAGGAAATTGTGGGCTCATCTTGTTTATTTCCCTTCGCTCAGTAACCACCGTCAAGCACTATCTATTGTTCAACATTTGAACATTGTTTCATATATTTTTCTCATATTTTGGTTATAAATTCAGTCCTGATTTTTATATCATGACCATTTGTGGATGTCCCATGTCACATATTTTGATATGTCATGTTTTTTATTTTCATTTTGAAAAATGAGTCTTGAACTCACAACCCTGAGATCAAGGGTGGCAGCTAGACACCTCTGATTCAAAACATTCTAATTTATTGTGCAATTTCTCCTTTGACATATAAGTTAGTTGAAAGTGTATGGATTCTATCTACAGAGAAAGGTGTTGAAATTTGACTACAGTTATGAGTTTCTTTGTCCTTTCAGTTATATAAGTTTTTATCTATATATTTTGAAGCTCTGTTATTTGATGCATACAAATTAAGTTTTGTCTTTTTGATAAATTGGCTTATCATAATGCAATATCTTTCTTTGTCACTTATAATATTCCTTGCTCTACAGCCCAAGTGTCCATCAATAGATGAGTGGATAAAGATGGTGTGTGTGTGTGTGTGTGTGTGCGTGTGTGGGGGTGGGGTGGGGGGAGAGAATATATAGAATATAGAATATTACTCAGCCATAAAAAAATAAAATAAAATCTTGCCACTTGCAACAATATGGATGGACCTAGAGGGTATAATGCTAAGTGAAATGCATCAGTCAGAGAAAAACAAATACCATATGATTTCACTCATATATGGAATTTAAGAAATTAAAAAAAAGAGAGACAAAGCAAAAAAAAAACCAGAAAAGAACAAACTGATGGCTGGGGGGAGGAATGGGTGAAATAGATGAAGGAGATTGAAAGGACACTTATTGGGGCCCCTGGGTGGCTCAGTGGGTTAAAGCCTCCGCCTTCAGCTCAGGTCATGATCTCAGGGTCATGGGATCAAGCCCCACATCGGGCTCTCTGCTCAGCGAGGAGCCTGCTTCCCCCTCCCTCTCTGCCTGCCTCTCTGCCTACTTGTGATCTCTCTCCTTCTGTCAAATAAATAAATAAAATATTTAAAAAAAAAAGAAAGCGCACTTATCATGATGAGCATTAGGTCCTGTATGGAACTGGTGGTTCACTATCTTGTACCCCTGAAAGTAATGTAACACTGTATGTTTATATTAAAATTAAATTTTTTAAAAATATATTCCTTGCTCTATGATCTATTAATATAGCTATTCCAGATTTATTTTAATTAATGTTATCATAGTATATATTTTTCCATCCACTTACTTTTAACCTGAATATTTGTATTTCTAGCAGGTTTCTTGTAATATAGCATACACTTGGATCTTGCTTTTTCATCTAGTCTGAAAATTTCTACCTTCTAATTAGAATGTTTATGCCATTTACATCTCATGTAATTACTGATATGGTTGGATTTAAATTTGCCATCTTGCTATTTTCTATTTTCTCCATCTGTTTAATGTTCATTTTTTCTGCTTTCCCTGCTTTATTTTGGAATTGAATTTTTTTTATGATTCCTTTTCTTTTCCACTCTTAGTTTATTACCTATATCTTTTTTGAGTCATTGCTCCAGAGTGTACACAATATATGTCTTTAACTTAACACAGTTTATATTCAGATTTATACCTCTCTATATATAGCATAGGAATCTTACATTAATAATTAAATGCATTAATGAATCAATTAAAGAAATTGAATTGGTTTTATGGCATTTGCTTTCTTGTCAATGCTGAAAAAAATGCATCCTTATAAGGAAGGATACTTTTCTTTGGGGCCTCTGGAGTTCAGAAAAACAAAGACCATGAAAAGGACAAAGCCTGTGGGTGCTCACTCCTCTGGAGGCTCTGTCTCCCTTCTGGCCTCACTGACCTTGGATGCAGTCACACATTTCTCAGAACAATTCCTTCACCTCTTTCTCACAAGTGTCACTGCTGCACAGACATAAAACCACCTTTTGAGGTGAGTGGAGAGAAATACAATTAAATTCTTTATTGTGAGGCACAACCATATGGCTTGTGTTTAAAGAAAGCATCTTTCCTTGTGAAAAAGGAGCTCTAAGGAGAGATTATTCTCTCTCCCAGACAGATTCTTTCCCTGGGAGGATAAGGAAGGGATCAGACTTGTGCAGATGCAAGGGAGGGGGAAGAAGCTCACTCTGTCTGGAGAGGCCCCCTCTCCCAAGGCCCTTTCTCCGACTTCATTACCAACCTTCTTGGGCCTCCACCCCTCTCCTCCTGCAAAACTCCCCACCCCCCTCTGCTTCCTCTCTCCGCTCTCCTCCAGCTCCCAGCCAGCCGGCCCTGTGGGAGAGGGTCTTGGATATCCCTCACCTAGCCTCTGCCTACACTGAGCAAAGCCAAACCCTGAAGCCACAAAGGTTAGGACAAAAGGAATGAACACAGGTTAGTACATACTTAACCTTCTTCAACAATGTATTTCACTCATCTGAATCCCAAACTGTGGTTGGTAGGAAGAAATGAGACACGATACAAATAACACGGGACCTTTTAAGATCGCAGCTTAATGGACTCACAGAGAGAATGAGCAAATCTCTTACTTAGAAATTAAATCCGTTCAGTGGCTATTAAATCATCCAAGCACCCACATTACCATCTGGCACCATGCCTCTTTCTTTTATCATTGGATAGTATAGATGCTATAAAACAATCAACAGCCTTTTCTAGAAGGTTTTGCTTAACATTTATTGTTACCCTAGCTTATTTGCCATGCCTGGACCTCAGCCCACAGTCTATTAGAGAATCAAAGGCCAGGCAAGAAAGAAAACGACTCTTCATGAGTCCATTCCTTCACGTGCCAAGAGCTGTATCCTTTGATTCTTGGTGAGATAACCATAAGGTTACCACAAAAAGTCAAGGCAGCTGTTGAAAAACTGCAAGGCAGTAAAATCATAGGTTTATTTATTCGTTCCTGAAAGGGTCAGACCACCTGAATCACTATTTAATTGCAAAGTATTCATTGGAGTTCTTTTTTCCCTTTTCAAATGCAGGACAGCCAACGATGAGCCTTAGGGAGATAAGCGTTGGGAGTAGTGGGAACTTGTGACTTGAAGCTTTTTCCAGACTGAGTATGAATGCCATCTCTTCTACACCCTGATCCCTGCTACACTTTTGTTTTATTAAATAGGTTCTTGATAGGGGATAGCCTGATCCTCTCCACAGAGTGGGGGAAACAAATTCCACAAAATGGACAGGACAATTGGTAGATTTCTCAATCTCTGGCTATTTTTCTTCTGCATGAGTTCTTCAGAAATGTAAATGGCAGCCCTTAGGCAAGAATCATGTCTCACTCAACAATCTCCCCCACCCCTTACCATTTTCCATATTTTAAATAATAATGAGTGAATGAGTGTGTTCAGGAATTAAATTCACACCCATCTATGTAGGCTGTGCTGGGTCTCTCTTCTAAAAGCCTCCTATGCCCTAAGAAGAAAAACAGACTTCTGATCCTTAAAGGGATAAAGTAGGATGGCTGTTCCGAACAACTATATGACCCTGGGAGGCATTTCAACACTTCGGGTCTCAGCGTCTCCATCTATGATGTGAAAGGGCGGGACAAGTAGATGTCTTAAATGTGCTTCGGCTCTTTCATTCTGAAGATAAACTGAACACTACAAGATCTTCTACAAGGTCAGTAGGAAAACATTCCCTCCGTGAAAATTTTAGCAAGACCAAGACAGACTACCTTGTTAGCTAAGCTGCTGTCATATTTTAGTCTCTGGTTTCAAAAACCACTCCACAGAAACCTAAATTTACCACATTTTTTGTAGCACTATAGTTTTAGGAGAAAAGGGAAATACAGTTAGGGATGAGCACACCTTCCCTTCAGACTTTTACTGTACTCAGTCTGCATACATATTCTAGCCCAGACAGAAAACGGGTTGAAAACAATGGTCCTAGAGCATTGAGAATATCTCAGCTACCAAGGGAAGAGTTAATATTATATGAAGTTTATTCTACACTATGTTTAAATTAAGAAGGTCCACATTAGGGACACCTGGCAGGCTCATTTGGTAGAATGTGGCAGGCTTGATCTCGTGGTCATGAGTTCGAGTCCAACATTGGATATAGAGATTACTAAAACACAAATAAATTTTAAAAAAGGAAGGATCACGATCATGTTAATCTGAAACAAGAGGGTTTCTTCAATTTTCAAATATGTAAATTACCTTATTAAATCAGGGTTGGCCAAAAATTCTAGAGAACACCCTCCTATGGCAAAAAAAAAAAAAAAAAAAAAGATGCAAAGGCCAAATGGCAGTTTTGTTCCCAAGATTGCACCTCCTGGGCAAAAAGAAGCTGCCGATCATTGAGCACTTATTACATTGCAAGGACTGGCCCAGATATTTTATATGGTAATGAGATAAAGGTTTTAATTAAGGCAGTTTTCAGTGTCACGGAGAGAACTGGAAGTCTTTTATTTCACTGGGCCTAAGCTACACCTTAAGATTTATGTCACTGAGAATATCTCCCCGTTTGTGTATTCCTGAACAGTTAGGGGTGGTATCTAGCCTTAGCACATTCTCCAGCACCTTTCCTGCACCTGCTTCCAGTTCTGAGCTGTGGTTGAGAAATGATACAAGTTCTATTTCTCTTTTGTTTTCAACTCAGAGCCCCTAATTTCAAGTTGACAAAGTGAAGACAGAAGAGCAAAAAGGAAGCAATACTTTTTAAGAAAGAAAGAAAGAAAGAAAGAAAGAAAGAAAGAAAGAAAGAAAGAAAGAAAGAAAGAAAGAAAGAGAGAGAGAGAGAGAGAGAGAGAGAGAGAGAGAGAGAAAGAAAGAAAGAAAGAAAGAAAGAAAGAAAGAAAGAAAGAAAGAAAAAGAAAGACAAACAATAACAACAACAACAAAAAAGACACACAGCTCAACAACTTATAAAAATCTTCATGAGCCTAGGGACCTTTCAGTTCAAACAAAATTACTTAGCATCCATGATTTGAGAGTCATTTAATAAAAAGAAAACAAAAACATTTACACGATTACAATTTGTATTTTTCAGTAATATACACCATCCTCAGACCTTTCAAATGCCTCGTTTCTTAATACAGTGAATTTCTGTACTTAGCACCTCACCTGATAAAATTGGTGTTCCTTTCCCAAAAGGGCTTGCTAAACCTTACCGATGCTTGCCACACACCTGGATCTGATAGGACAAATAGTTTCCTACATCCTGATTCTGAGTGTTCAGCCCTTCCCTTAGAGGGCCCAGTATCTGAGCACCTGCTCTAGGGTGACCCCTCCACCAGGGTTGCAAATTCCAATACATACTAGCTGATCAGTCCTCCTTCTTAGTGGGTTCTGTGGGTCCACAGCCTCCAATGCTTTAAGGAAAACTGGAATGTAGAGACCTAACTTTGAAATTTTGGAAACTTCCAATGTTAAAACAAACAAACAAACAAAGTCAAACTATGGTGAATCCCTGTCTGAGCCAAACAAAAGAGGGTTTCTGCCCAGCCTGTGCCCTCAGGGACTTGGAGGACTGATGTTGAGGCTGCCCCTAGAAAATGCCTTTCTCAGCAGATCCCGAAGACTGCCATGAAGAAATCGCAGAAAAGTTGCCGAGCACCTCTGGAATGCTTCCGTGTCACTGCAAATGTCCTGTCCAGACAAGCAACAACGGACGATCTTGCTCAGTCATTTCCCTTCTTTGACACTTTCTCATCATTTGGATATTTCCACAGGTTTCCGAAAATATCGTAATGGGCAGTGTCTACTGTAAAACACTTTTTTCCTCTCTTAGTAGCCAACCAGAGTCATGTCTCTCCCTCTCTGATCAAGAAAACCTGACCTTCAGTAAACCCCACGCCAGTTTTCTGAGATATCTGTGACAGGGATCTGGGAAACTTCAGGAAGCCAGAGGCACAGACACAATGCACAAATTTGAAATGAGGTCAATGCCTCCTTATGCCTTCGGCCATATGAAGAGAGGGCTCCTCTATTAAAAGTCCACATCGTCACCTCATATCTTTCATAATTAACTGAGGGAGAGGAAAGTGTGACTGGGTTTTCATTTGGGAGGAGATTTGCTCGTGGTCCATGCAGTGCCAGAATTTTAACGTTGCTCATTTGTATAGGCGTAAAATATGTACCTTTAATAAATTCTACAAGCACTGCCCTCAGCTGAAAACTTTCCCAGCTACAGGGGTGTCTTACATTGCCACAGAGTAGGTATTAGGCCACACGTACTTAGATCATTTCAAAGAAGAAAAGACATGGGAAAGTTTTGCACTTTCTAGGAGGACTAGATGAGGAGCAGATAGACGTCTCTGTGCAGACAAGGGCCTTGTCGAAGCTTCAATGGGAGATCAAGGGAGAGACCCTGGGAAGGTGGAGGACACACAAAGTAGCCACCCCATAGAATCTCCAGGCCGGCTGTCAGAACACAAGAGGCCTCCTGACATAGACACACCAGAACTTTCAAAGTGACAGGCTCAGCAGCTCGATGGCATTCAACAGTCATGTGGGAGCTTTTCGTTCCTTATTTATCTGGTTTCTTTAAAAGATAAATGGAATGAGGGCCTTCCGAGATTTGGGATAGTCCTCAAACATCTTGAGGTAGAACCTAAAAGACAAGAACAGAGCAATTATAATTAGTGGTCAACCGTTGAGGTTTGCTGGGTCTGAGATCCTCGTTCCAAACCAACCTACAGTTACGCAGGACCTGACTCTTGCTGATGGCCACCTGTCCATCTTCCTTCTCCCTCCTGCATCCTCTCCTAGAAATGTTGAAGCTTCTTGGGTTGGGAAATAAAAAGTATTCGCCAGAGGAAAGTGGGATGATTGCACAACGTTATAGAGTACCTGATGCCACTGAATGGTCCACTGAAAATGGCCAAAATGGTAAATTTTATGTTATGTGTATTTTACCACAATATAAAAAGGGAAAAGCCAGAAGGAACTATTCAGTGAATTCAAATGGGAAATAAGGAACCAGAGACCCCAAAGACCATGGGCAAGATAAATCCTAGAGAACTGGTAATGTTCCCAGGAAAATATCCCCTCATGAGGCCTTGGAAATGCCAAGAAAATGGTACCTCATATTCTGGGTTGAATTGTGTCCCCCCTGAATATATGCTTGAAGTCTTGACCTAGAAGACTTACCTGGAAATAAGTCATGGCAGATATGATTTAGTAAGGTAAAACACAGGCATACTGGAATAGGAAAGGCCCTTAATCCAGTGTGACTAAAGGGGACAAGGGACACTGAGACAGGGAGGGGAGGCGGCCATGTGGACACGGAGGCAGAAACTGGGGATGGAGCTTAAGACCATGGAACACTTCGGGTGGGGGCCCAACCAGAAGCCAGGAAGAGGCAAGGAAGGATCCTCGCCTAGAACCCTCAGAGAGAACATGGTCCTACATGTTACACCTGGATCTCAGACTTCTGCCTCCCAAACCTGAGAGAATAAATATCTATTGTTTTAAGCCACTCAGTTCGTGGTCATCTGCTTCGGCAGGGCTGGAAGATTAATACACACTGTGAAATGGCTTTCTCCTCAGGCACCAGGCTGTCCTAGCTAGTTGAAGCTGGTGGCTGGCAAGTGATAATCACAATGATGCACTCTGTTGAAGTACCTTAATGTGAACGAGGGGACAACAAGTAATACGATGCGACAAGAAGTGGCCAGTTTCTCGTGCTATGCTTAGAGAGGTCTGAGGAGTTGCTTCTCACAAAGCCCATTTAGTCCTACAGAAAAGATGCCTGGCCTTCCTTCTGGAGTAGTCTGACCTCACAGGACAGGCCCACAGTTTGGATTTTGCTATTGCACCAGCTGGAAACCTCTGGTGGAAGTGCTTCCCCTCCCCTGACCGGCCCCACCTGAGACCACTGCCCAGGACCCCTCCAATGGCTGGCTGACGCCCTCTTGCCCTCCTCCTTGCCGCTTCTGGTGAGCAACAGACTCCGCCTCAAGAGAGGAGAACGAGGACTGTGGCAGGCTGGAGAAGTTCCACAGCCCGTCCCCACCAGGGCTAGGAGGTAGCCAGTGCTCATCCTGAGGACAGCTACTGTGTCATTCATTTCCAACACGTCTGCATAAAGTCCACTCTGAGGAAGAGAACCCATTCT
Source organism: Procyon lotor (assembly GCA_028646535.1). Taxonomy (NCBI): domain Eukaryota; kingdom Metazoa; phylum Chordata; class Mammalia; order Carnivora; family Procyonidae; genus Procyon; species Procyon lotor. The sequence continues at coordinate 10,732 of JAQQSY010002299.1, forward strand.
TGGTTTAACCTTCAAAACTACAAAATTAATCATTAGCCCGACTAGAACACCCATGCAGGAGCTTAAGGGTTCCCCAGGTCCTGGTTCCAAGGCTGATCCCCCTTTGGCTATCCCTGCCTCTCTCTGCGTCTCTCCAACCTCAAATGCCATTTTAGAGAATGGATCTGAAGTTCAAGTGCAAAACTCCGTAACAGCTTAATACGTTACTCTCTGCTTGCAGTGATGCGTTTAGTTAATGCCGTTGTCCCCGCCCCATCCCAGGTACAGGGTCTGGGGGGAAGGTAGAAGTTAGTAAGGCTTTAGGCTAGACCTATAGAGAAAAGGTTCTAAGCCCCTACAATTCCTGGCATTCTCCAGATGAGGGAACAATCCTGAGATCACACCACATAAGCTTTCACTTATCCTAACTTCCCATGAAGCCAGCTACGACCTTGGATTTAGGGAGGGCGGGGGTTGCGGTTAAAGGGCAGTGCCAGAATAAGCCCAGGTGTTACACGGATTCCGGGAGAATAACCCTGGAGTTTCCAGGGCTTTGTGATTACCTAAACTATTAGCACCAAAGCCAGAATTAAAGATAGTAGCCACACTAGACTGGGGGCTAGGCTTTTCCCTGGTGGGACTGGATCGTGGCTGGACCTCAGGATTATCTGTGAAGCTGTGGACCATGCTGCCCATGGGACACACTTTGAGAAATGTGGCAGAAGTGAATTGAATTGAAGCATGGAAATAGAAAATACTTCTTGGACCTCTCGACCCTTATCTGGAGCCCACTGCCACTGAGCCTGCTAGGAGGGCACAGAGGCCGGTCCAACTAACTCATAACTTCCTTGCCAGGAAGCCTTCTTTCAGAAGGTGGCAGGTGGCTTCCCAAGTCACTGAGGGTGTGCCTCTCCCTCCATGGGTTTAGTTTTACTCATATTTTTTTTAAAAAAGTGTTTACGATACTGTCACCTAGCTGATATCCAAGTTCAGTGAAAGTCCAGAAAATCAGAGTTTACCAGTCCGGACTTGAATGATCGAGCACTTTACCTGTGGTGGTGGAAAGCTCGCAGCCCCAGGAAACAAAGTGAGAAAAACGCAAATCCAAGTGCTGGGAAGGACCAAGTGGCCAGGGCATAGCCGATCCATTCAATGATCTCACCGAGGAAATTGGCTCCAGAAACATATGTAAACAAGCCACCTGAATGCAGCAGAAGGAAAAAGTCCCTCATCAGAACTGTACTGTGGCCACATTGAAACCCCTCTGCTTTGTTCCAAAACACATAAAGGCAGTTATGACAAATGTGGGGCTGGAGACTTCCTTATGGTCATCGCAGTGGGGTGCAGTCCTACTGGGGAAAAGTAAACAGAGTGACAGCAGCCTGCTGCCCTCAGAACTTCCTGGAATCATGTCCCCGGCTGCTTGATGGGGCTCCAGCCAATCTCTAGCGACTGCTGCAGCCCTGGCTCGGGGCAGGGCAACGAGGAGGGGCAGGAGGTCCGGTTTTCATTTTGTTCCATTAAATAACGTCTCCAAGCCGCCTTCCCCTCCCTCACTTCTGCCCTGGACGCCCATACAGCGTATTTCACGCGGGCACGCAGACAAAATGAACAACACGTTGTGTGACACTAATAAAAACCTGAGCTAGGGGCGCCTGGGTGGCTCAGTCGTTAAGCCTCTGCCTCTGGCCCAGGTCATGATCCCAGGGTCCTGGGGTCGAGCCCCACATCGGGCTCCCTGCTTCTCCCACTACCATTCCCTCGGCTTGTGTTCCCTCTCTCGCTGTGTTTCTCTCTGTCAAATAAACAAAATCTTAAAAAAATAAATAAATAAACACCGGATCTGGTGCTAGAAGTAATGAGGATTTCCTGTGGCATTTGCACCCCCCCGACCCCCTCAAAGGAGTGTATGTCCTCTGTTCAAGTGGAAAGCTGTGAATAGGGGCTGCAGGGGTTTTGCCCCCGTGGGGGCTGGCAAGGTCTGCCTCTGCTGATTTTCAAGGTTGACTTTTCTATCCAACCATATATGTCTGACATCAAACCTGTAAACAGAAATCAGTAAATTTCCAATGATAGTAAACGTATCCACTTTCTGCCCCACAGTAAACTGATTTTTTTCTTTCCATATTCATATAGAGACTATTTTGTTTTTAAATCATTCTGTAACATACCTTAATAGTTGGAAACGAACTTTGACAATCTACCTTTTAAGAGAATTCTGTGCTTTTCTTTGTTTGGCTAGTTATTGAGTGAGTATTTAAAATCCCAAAGCTCCTTCAAGTAATCTTCCTTAAAGATGACACTGTATGAGCAGTTCCAGACCCATGATTTTCCAGACCCTGGGAGAAACCACCAACCTCCTACAGAGGGTGTATAAATTGCAAATGCCATATCTCAATAGATGGCATCATTTTTGTTTGATACAGACACCATGAGGATGTCAGCAACATTTAAATTCATTTCAATGTGTTACTGAATTCATTGTAGCTCTGTCGTTATTTTATTAATAAATGAATATATCAATACCATATGGTAATTTAGGAAAAAATTTAAAGTAAATAAGAGGTTCTACTTACATCAAAAAGGATGGGAGCCATTAACCTACACAAATACCACCAAATAGCGACAGATTACTTGGGCTAATTATGCTCCCCAGCTTATGTTTGTCAACTTTACACCCTGGTTTCTTGGGAACAGTTAAGATTTCAAATATTCTGTGACTTTCTATGTGAGAACGCATTTGTACTTCTAAGACCTCCCATCCTAATTTTTGATTAAGTAATTATGGCTTGCCATACCGCTAAGAAAATACAAGAGGCAGGAAATATATACAGTACTACCCCTGACTACTCACTAGATAAGTCTAGGTCAACTGGACCAGACAAGTCATATACAATTCAGCTTTATTGGCTGACCCATGGAGGGTACACTGTGTGTACCCATGATGCTTAATTTTCTGTGTTAACCTGACTGGGCTCTAACATGGGTAATATTTGATTAAACACTATTTCGGGGTATGTCCGTGAGGCTGTTCCTGGATGAGATGAACATTTGAATCTAT